>PVJH01003818.1:0-135416 GCA_004026705.1 Nesogale talazaci | reverse complement strand
AGGGTTCAAGGGGAAGGGCGGGAGGAAGGGTAATATAGGGAGCTGATAATGGGGGCCTGCATGGAGGGAGAAGGTTTTGAGAGTGATGATGGCAATGGGTGTGTAAAAGTGGCCTGCATACAACTGATGTTGTTAGGGATTGTGATGGGAGTTGTATGGGCCCCCAATAAAATGATTCATTTAAAAAAAGGGGAGGGGAGGGAGGGGGAAAGGGGAGTTTTTTTTTTAAAGAGGAGCTTGTACCAAGGGCTTAAGTGGAAAATGTTTGGAAATGTATGTGGCAACATGTGTGCAAAGGTGCTTGATACAAATGATGTACTGAATGTTGTAGTAGCTGTAAGAACCCCCAATAAAATTATTTAAAAAATGAATAAATAAAATGACAAATAGCAAAAAAAAAAAGAATTGTGTTGAGTCCTTTTGCTTTTCTCTCATTGCTTGTTCTTTTGAATACCACCAACTGCCATCAAGTCGATAATTATTCATAATGACCCTGTAGGACTGAATAGAAATGCCTCTGAGGATTTCTAAAGTTTGAGAAGAACAGACAGTCTGCTCTTTCTCCTGAGGAATAGATAATGGATTTGAACTACTGATTCACTATGCCCATTTTGAATACTAGCACAAAATATTAAGCAACCATTTATTAATCAATATTTTTGAATGGTATTTTGCTCCTGCTAACATTAACCACTCAAAACTAAACTCACTGCCATGGAGTCTTCGATGACTCACAGCGACCCTCTGTGGGATGTTGAGACAAAACCTGAGTCTAAGGCCAGTCTTTCTCCCCAGGAGCTGCTGGCAGATTTCAAACTACTGTCCAGCAGATCAACCTAGTGCATAACCATGACACCATCTAGACTCCTTAGATATTAGTTATCAAAACTGTTTTTCCTTTCTAATTTGATTTTTATGTTTACTGCTAATTCTTCTATGATCAGACTCTTTGGAGCTTTACACATCTGCTTCCAAAATAATTCCTCAAATATACAAATGTGCTTGACATAATGGATGTAGGTATGGATTGTGATAAGAGTTTTATGAGCCACCAATAAAATGATTAAAAAAAACCCAACTCATCATGGATAGTTTTACCTATCTTTTCTTATATTTCTCTTTTGTTCCTTTCCTGAAAAGAGACCATTGTTTTCTTCAGTTAACTCTCCTACCAACTGGAGTCTACCATTTTATTAATCATACCCCAAACTGAAAGTATGATCTATGAGTTCTGTCCACAGAGACCATGGCAATTAGATTTTATGCCAATTTACACAGTGTATAAGGTGGAGTCTAACCTATCAATCAGGTCACAGACTGATGATGTTTCATGAGAGGTGTGGCCTTTTAATAAGAGAGGCACTAGAAGCCTCTCCTTCCTCGCTCCCTGCCCTTTGCCTTCTTGTTTGCTAGGATTATGTGACTGCATCTAGGTCAGTAGCTTGCTCCTGTACGCTCCTAACACCCAGCCATTTTCTCACTGGTCACAGATCCACAGGACCGCATCTCCCTGCTTTCTGTTGTATCTTTCAGTGTTACTGGTCTTCAGTTTTGTAAGTCTGAAGCAGGCTGAGGCTAGCATGGGACTTATGAATTTGAGTTGGACTGCTCTGGGAAGCCTTCTTTATGTGAAATTACATCTTGAAAAAAAAAAGAAATCACATCTTGACATACAATTCTTCCCTTTACATATATGAGTTTCATGGGTTTCCTCTCTCTAGACAACCCAGCCAAATACAGCCACCCTATTGGACAGGTAGATTTGATTGCATCAGCTTCCAAAGTTGTAAATCTTTTTATTTTTTATTTTAATAAATCATTTTATTGGGAGATTCTACAGTGCTTATCATAATGCATACATATATATATTGTGTCAAGCACCTTCACACACCTGCTGCCATCATCACTCTCAAAACGCTTGCTTTCCACTAGAGCCTCTGATATCAGCTTTTCATCTTTTCCCCTCCCTCCCCATTCCCTTTCCCTCACGAGCCTTTGATAATTTATAAATTATTATTATTTTGTCATATCTTACACTGCCTGACATCTCCCTTTCCTCACTCCCGCTGTCCATCCTCCAGATAGGAGGTTACAGGTAGATCCTTGCAATCAACTTCCCCATTCTACCCCACCTTCCCTTCACCCTACTAGAATCTCCACTCTCACTATTGGTCCTGAGGGGTTCATCTGTCCTGGGTTCCCCGTATTACCAGTTCCCATCTGGACCAGTGTACCTCTTCCAGTCTAGCTGTATTTGTAATGTAGAATTGGGAGCATGATAGTTGGGGGGAGGAAGCCTTTAAGAACTAGAGGAAAGTTGTATGTCTTATTGTTGCTTCACTGCACCCTGACTTGCTCATCTCCTCCCCATGACCCTTCTGTAAGGGATTGTCCAATTGGCCACAGATGGGCTTTGGGTTTCCACCCTGCACTCCCCTCATTCATAGTGATGTGATTCTTATTCCTGATCCTTTTGACTCTGAAGTACTGAAACCCAAATGAAGGCTGAGCATGATAGTGAGACAAGAGTAAAGTAAAAGAAAATAGAGGAAAGAATTAGAAGGTAAAGCATATTTATAGAGGTCTAGATACAGGCCTGTACATATGTAAATATATTTATGATAAGGAAGAAATAAATCTAAGTTCATATATTTGTAGGTGTAGTAGTAAAGTGCCAGATGGACCGTGGGCCTCCACTCAGGTACTCCCTCCATGCAAGTATACTTTGTTCTATTAAACTTGTATTCCATGATGCTCACCTGCCTGATACAATGAATCACTGAAGACAAATGGGTGCATAAGCAAATGTGGAGAAGAAAGCTGATGGCACCCAGCTATCAAATGATTTATTGCCTGGGGTCTTAAAATCTTGAAGATAAACAAATAGCCATCTAGCTGAGAAGTAGCCAAGCCCACATGAAAGAAGCACATCAGCCAGTGTGGTCATGAGGTGTTGGAAGGATCAGGTCTCAGGCATCAAACAGGAAAAAAACCATATCACTGTGTGCCCACTTTCAATCACTGAGAACAGGTGGGGATATCAGCAAGAGTGGTGAAGAAAGCTGATGGTGCTCAGCTATCAAAAGATATAGCATCTAGGGTCTTAAAGGCTTGAAGGTAAACAAGCGGCCACCTAGGTCAGGAGCAACAAAGCCCCCTGTGGAAGAACTCTAGCTTGTGTGACAATGAGGTATGGAAGGAATCATGTATCAGACATCAAAGAACAAAAGTCATATAATTGTGTGCCCACCCTCCCAATATCATCACTGAAGACAAAAGCGTGCACAAGCAAATGTGGTGGAGAAAGCTGGTAGTGTCCGTTTACCAAATGATAAAGCATCTTGAGGTCTTAAAGGCTTGAAGGTAAACAAAGGGCCATCTAGCGCAGAGGCAGCAAAATCCACATAGAAGAAGCACATCAGCCTGTGTGATCATGAGGGGTCAAAGTTGTAAATCTTAATGGAAGCAGAAACTCTTTCTTCCACTGAGCTTCTGGTAAGTTCAAGCTAAGTATGGTTTCTGGTATAATTGTATTTCATTATACCTAAGTATTTCTCAAAATAACTTAGAACTTAGAAAACATCATCTCTGTATTTTTACCTCTGAAATTCTTCAGGTAGTTATTTCTTGTGGCTCAGACATATAGTTAATGTGAAACTCAGAGATTCTTTAATCTCTGATCTTCATGTTACGAACAAATTATTTTCATTTTTTGCAAAGTTATATATCTGCTCTTTATTTTTCTCCTTATCATATTTTAACACCTCCAAGTATTAATTAATTAACTAAGAAAGATTTCTTACCACTGAAATTTGTCCAACAGGACAGGGCAGAGTTGCCCCTGCAGGTTTTTAAGACTTTAACTCTTTTTTAAAAAATCATTTTATTGGGGTCACATACAACTTTTATCACAATCCATCCATCCATCCATTATATGTTAAGGACATGTGTATATTTGTTGCCCTCACCAGTCTCAAAACATTTGCTTTCTACTTAAGTCCTTGGTATCAGCTCCTCATTTTCCCCTCCCTCTTTGTTCCCTTCTCCCGCATGAGCCCTTGATAATTTAGAAATTGTCATTATTTTGTCATATCTTTTTGCTTGTTTGTTTTTTGGCACCACTGCTCTCTGGTGGGAGTGGGAGGCCCAGATTTGCTCCTGGAGAGCTGCTGGTGGATTTGAACCACCAACCCAGTGGGCCACAGTCCCGCACTCAAGCACTATGCCACCGGGGCTCAGCCTATTTTGTCATTATCGTACACTGTCCAATGTCTCCCTTCACCCACTTCCCCATTGTTCATACCCCAGGGAAGAGGTTGAATGTAGTTCCTTACATGAGATTCCCCCTTCCTGCCCCTCCAATTTGCATTGCTTAAATATTTTAAATATTTCGTAATATATTTTTAAAAATTGTGTAACACTTTATAATTCCTAATAGAGGTCATATCATTAAAGTGTTCATCCAGGCATTCTTAGCAGAACTTCAGGATTAAATATTATTGTTTTCTAATTAAGGTTTCATCCCTATGCTCGGTAACAAACAGATTTGTCAGTGTATGCCCTCTAAAACAACATTACATCAACTCCATAAAATAATTTAAAATGTTAATAATAATCTGAAACATTCAACTGCTAGCCAGCAATATGACAACAATTCAAAACATAGCCATGTGTGTTGCTTAATTCTATTACATAGATTCAATTTCTATTAGCAGTCATCTTTCCAGAGCTATTTAATAGACACAGCACCCCAAGCAATCTAAATTGGTAGGAAATACATATAGGTCTTCCATTTTTATCCCTTTTTATTTGCCAAGGCTGTACTTTCTTTAAGTAGGTGAATAGCTCAATGATGTCTTTGAGGGACATTAAGCATATCTAAACATTTTATGAGATCAACTTAGGGCTCTCAACGATATGGTGGAATCTGCTGTGGGTAGCAGAACAATTGTCAGAGGATTAGGGAGTACTGCAGTCTCCTTTTTCAGGTCAATGCATTCCTGCAATTTGGAGAAAGTTTTCTGGGGGATGTAGTCTACTCTTATTTAAGAAGACTCTGTGGGAATACTTCTTTATCTTCTTGCTGGTCCAGATCTTGCATCTGTCTTATAGATCTGCCATATTGCTTGCTGAACTCGAGAGCTAATAGTGACCTACCACAGTGCTTGCCTCCGTGAATTCTTTTGACTCTGCTGCCATATGCATAATTTGCCGCATGGTTCAACTTTCTGTTTCTTAGATTATCAACCACCATTGATATAGCTTCTGGCTACTCTTTCTAAGGATAAACAGCAACTAAAAGAATAAAAAGAAAACCCATAAACCTGATTTCTTGATCTTGGATTTATCAGTATCGACCTCCATCAATCTGTCACCTTACTGTTTTCTACTTCACCTTAGTGCTCCCTGGTTTGCCAGCCGTAGTAGCTACTGGAGTCAGGAAAAGCCTCCAGGTTAATATTTGATGCATGAACTTGAATCATATAGGACTTAACCACTTCTGCAGTTGTGTGAGCCACTTTCTTGATATAAACGTATGCCTCTATTACTATCTCTAGCTTTACTTCTAACTATCCATTTGTGCTTCTCTAGAGAATTCAGCTAGCACACTTCTCATCCTGAAATACATCACTCAAAGAAATGCCCCAGCAGAAATTTAGAGAAGTTATGTTTCCCAGGTATTGAAAAGAAAAATGCTGATCTGCTTGTTGCCATGGAGTTAGTGTCTGCTTACAGTTGCATTTCTCCAATAGCAGGTAAAGAACAGTCTAATTAGATGAAAAAAGAGCATATTTCATCTTGGTGAGCTAGTTCATTAGACTTTGAAATATCTCCATAAATCTGTTGTCTTCTTACTTTCTTACAAGCTATTAAATATGCCAGTATGAAGCAATACTATAGACTATTGACAAGAGTAAAATCTTGTTGTTATAAGGTGACGCAGATGCTTATCTTTTTAAATTAATTTTTTTACTAATTATCTTAGGAAAGAAGAAACTGTGTCTAAGGGAAAAACTCTATAAAAAGAAAACACTGTTGTGTCCTTAGGCATCCTACATAACATGTATTTAATAAGAAAAAATTATCACCAGCACAGTTTGTGGTTGCTTATCTTGAGGACAGAAGTATAAAACAGTTGCTATTAAGTTGGTTCCAACTCATGGTGATCTGTAGGGAAGAGTAGAACTGCCCACAGGATTCTCAGAGATGTTATCTTTATCAAGATGTAGGTGGCTACATCTTTTTTCTGTAAAGTCACTGGTTGGTTTAAACCACTGAACTATCAGTCAATAACCAGTTGCTTTATGGTTATTTTAAGAACAAGAATAGAGTGGGGTTTGTGTTCTTGTTTGTTACTTCAACTTTCTGTTATTTTAAATACTGGTAGTTTCACACATAGAATTTTATTAGCTTGGAAGACAATACAGAACTGAGAATAAATGTGTATAAGAAAAAATAGGGATCATTGTCACAATAAGGAGAATGTAAATGTGTGTGTATTATGTATTGTGGTAGTTAAAATAACCTCATGTAAATTTGAAGGCATTAAGAATGAAGGGGTGGAGTCTAGCCTGTCAATCAGGTCACAGCATGATGATATCTCTTTGTAGGCATGGTCTTCTAAAGAGCATTCTGGAAATTTCCTCTCTCTGTCTTTGTCTTCCTGTTGACAACTTGCTGAGCTCTCTCAGAGCTCTCTCTGCTTCATCTTCCAGCTGTTGAGTAACTCTGAGAACTGCTGGAGCCACACAGACACCTGCAAGAACCCTAGGAATGCTTCCACCACTACTGGATCCACAGACTTAGCACTCACTTGCCTGTGATTTTCCTGCATTCTGCATCATGTCATGTGTTGTGTGTGAAGAGAGATTTATGGACTAGCATTGGACTTATGGACTGATACTAGATTTATGGACTTGATTTAAACTGGGCTAGGACATTTTCTTAATATACAATTACTCTTTTATATAAATCTCTTTCTTATCATATGTAAGTGTCTCTGGATTTGTTTCTCTAGTCAACCTGGGGTGTGTGTGTGGGGGGGCATCTATACTATTGCCTTCAATATACAGATTTAACAAGTGAGATAGAAAAAATATGGTGATTCTTAAATTATGAATGAATGGATTAGTGTTTTAAAAAGTAAATATGTGTACAGTAAATAAATAAGTAAAACAGTATAGATGCCTAAAAAATAAAAAGCATGAATTTCACTTTTATTCCCTCATCTCCAAGCTTCTCAAGTGTATGTTGTCAAAGTAGCCAGTGTCAGTGAATTTTGTTCTTTAGTTTATGTGGTTACCATTGAGGCTGGATTTGTCTCCAGGGACACAAGTCTGTTTTACTTCCCAGAGAAGGCGTGTTTAAGAAAAATGTGTAGCAAAACTACACATACAAAATGGCTAGAACTCCTCTGTGTGCTTTGCAATGATCTCATGCAAATCAAACTTCTTCAAATTTAAATTTCATTAATTTCACTGAAAATCCTTGTCTTCTCACCATTTGTAAAATTACCAATTTAGACAGAATCTGTTGATTGTTTACCCAGAGCATGAAACCTTAACATATCTATCCTAGCCACTAATTCCTCTTCCATCATCTATCTTCCTCTTTTATAATATTAAAGTCAATGTTATATCATTTCTAAAGTTATTTTCCATACTTGGTAGACTCATTCTAAAAATCAGTAAGCAACATATATGACATTACTACATAAATAACATTTGCTGTTGATCAAGTATTTTGATTGGTTGCAAAAGAAGTAAACACAATTTTCTTTAATTTTGCTATACTAACGAGAATCTCTCAAGTATCTAGGTTTTATGAATACTCACAATTTTTCTACAGTTTTTAAAATTTGTTTGTTTTTCACTTCTTTTATATCACATTTAGCTGCCTATGTTTCTTGTATCCTTAATTTTTCTTTTTTGCACTCCTCTACATATATATCAGACCTGGATCAGCTATTCAAAAATAATGTATTATGTAATTTTATAAGATTTAGCATTTGTGGATGTCCTCAGAGTTGGATGACTTCACAGACAATTGTTGGGTTGGGAAAATGTTCTTTTTACAAAACGTTTAAAGATATACTTAATTTAGTTATTCTTTATGTACCTTACCATAATAACAGGTCTTTTAGAAAAAATTCAGAGAAAATTATGGGAATGGAGAGAAGTAAGGTAAGCACAGTGAGGTAAGTAATATTCAATTTATCTCAAGCTAAAATAAACCATTCAAAGATAGAGTCATCACTGTAATTGCTAAAAGGCATGCATTTATATGAACAAAGCCAAGAGAAAAGAGTAGACACTGCACTATTTAACTAGAAGGGTTTCTATTTCTAATACATATATATACCTTCTTCCTCAAAAACGATTCCTTTCTGTTTCTTCAATATTCTGGTCGAGTACAGTCAAGCCTTGTGAGCAACAAACACTCTTAACTTTTATATCATGATGATTTCAGAAGAGGAATTCCCTATACAAATAGACATATATACTAAAAGCAACCACTCTTTTGTAGTGGTTTGTGAAATAAACAATTTACATTTGTTGCAGACTGAGGAAAAATCTGCTAGTTGTTGCTTTTTTAATCATCAAATACTATAGATGCATCATTTAATAAGAGATTGTAGTTTCCTTCCTGGCCATTTTCTTAATGTTCTCAATGACTGCTAATCACAGTGAAAGGAGAGAATACAGTTCAATGTGGTTTTTGATATATTTGTGCAAAAAAAGTGAGTTCATGATTCATGAGTATCCAATGAGTACAACACTTTCCCTCATGTCAGAGAGAGTGGGTTTGAATATGCATAAGGTGTGGTGAACAACATGATTTTTTTATGTACTTATTGATGGTCTGATTAGCTGTTCTGTCCAGTGGAAAACCAGCTTTACAATAAGTGGGTTGAAATAGGGCACACAAAGAGAAAGTTTTGTAATTCTGCTTTGACAATATTTGATCTTTATGCTAATCTCCAGCTTCCCTATCATTCCAGAGATTACTTTCTCATCCATTGTTATATTGGTAAATGTTATCCATCAATCTATTTACTGCATTCTTCTTTAGCACATAGGTCTATGCTAGATCTTGTGAAAGAACCCCCCCACCCCAAATAATAGAAATGCATAAGTAGTTTACATGCAAACTAGGAGATAGCATTGTTGATGCTGAATTTTATGGTATTTACTGTAATGAAATAGGTGTTGGAAATGTATATTGATTAACAGCAATAGAAATAGCAACTGACTATAAATTTTGGGAGGGAAAATGTTACTGAAAGCATAACATATCCTTACAAGCTTTCTAAAAAACCAAATAGCCACTCCTTAGAATTCTAGCATTCAGGTACAAGGTACTGGCAGTGCTTACCTGGGTCATAAGAATGTCACCTTGGAGTAAACCCCATCTTTCCCCGCCCCCCAAACTCGGTCTCTCCCTTCACAATTCATATTCCTGGTGAGAAAATTTAGCAGTCCAATTTAAGCCAAATGACATCTCTTTCTTTACCAGGGCACTTAAATTTACAACCCACACAAACTACACATAGACATATAATTTTGCTCATGATGGGACTACCAGACTATATCTCCCATCTTGAAATCAAAATAGTACAAAGTCCAGCTGTCTGGGACACTAGCCAGGGGTTTATACCCTTGTACTTAATTGAATTCTTATTTGAACTCACAAAATGGCTATCTAAAACTAAACCAAAACCAAATTTAAACAGGTTTCCCATAGTACTTACAAATGTAAGTTGAACTGTTCCTTTTAGTCTTCTGAATTATAGTTCTGGAGATAGCTGTCCGAAATGGACATCTGGTTTAGGTGTTCAATGTCTGTTTGGCCTTTGATAATTACTCCCTGCAATCAACCTCTCAGTTTTCTCACCTGGAAAAGGTGAAATTATTGCAGGATTATTGTGGAAAGTAGAGGTGATTAATAAGGTAGGCCCAAAATAAGAGTAAGCATTTGCATTACATTGAATAAGCATATGCACCTAAAATAGTATTAACCAGTGAGGTAGAAAAGACTCCATTGTGCTATTACATAAGCTTGGTAGGCTTCTGTCCACATTTACTAAAGACAAGTTAATTCAAGGCAACTCCTTACTATATTAGTATGCATTATTTTTCAATAAAAATGAAAAGAGGTGTTAAATTCTTTCTTAAAGAATTTTTGGTGTAAATATATCATTTAAAAGATCCCCCCCAACACACATTCACCTACCTGCTTCTTCTTGTGCTTTGAGGTGACTGATGTCTATGGTCTGAGGTCAAGTTTATAAATTGTATAACAAGTATCACCTGCTAATTATTTGGCCCATGAGCCTTGTTCAGATGATCACATTTAATACCACATTCTGACTATCCTCTTACTATAGCCTGTACATTGTTTTTGAACTCTTAAAATCCTATGATCTTGAATTATGTGATGGTTAATGTGCCAATTTGGCTAGACTATGATTTTCAGTAATATGTAATTATTCTGTATCCTGTGATCTAAATAAATGGGGAGCTTTCTCATATGTGTGCTTTACATCCAATATATATGTCTGTTTAGAGGAAGTCTACTACCTGGCTTGCAGAATTCGGGATTGAATCCTTTCAGCAGCCCTGGCAGCCAGCAACCTGCCATCTGACATGCTGATTTTGGTTTCATCAGAACCTGCAAGCAGAGAAGTCAGGAGAAGTCTCTAGTCTGATCCCTAATGAAAGGATTTGTGACTTGTCTCCTCCTACAGTTGCGCAGGCCATTGAAATACACACACACACACACACACACACACGTAAACTCAGCTGGTTTCATTCCTCTGGGATACCCAGCCTAAGACAGTCTGCTTGTTGTTTCAGTTTATATTCATAACCTCAAAACTCCAAACTCACTGCCATTCATTCAATCCCAACTCAAAGCCACCCTGGAGGAGAGGGCAGAACTACTGCGCCCGTGAATTTCCAAGACTGAAACTCTCTACAGGAGGTTAGAGCCCTGTCTTTTTTCCTTTAAAGGGGCTGGTGGTTTTGAACTGCTGACTTTTAGTTGGGCATCCAACTCGTAACCACTATGCCTGTCATTAGAGTTTCAGCTTAATGATCACTGAATTTCAGCTCAATCAACATTGGTTGAGCACTTGCAACATGCTACACACTGTCTATACACCTATGTAACTGTGTTAGAGACTATTTTTACCTCTCCAACAGGGAGGACCCCATCTTCTCTTATATTCTGGCAACCGCTACTTAGTCATTAGGAAATCAAAGGCCTGCAGAGGTACAAATAATAGGAAACCCTGCTATTTCACTTCCCAGTTCCTCCTTTCTGTAATTAGTTAGGGCTGCACTTTCCCCTAGGAGAACTTTGAAAGTGCTGAAAATGAGAAGTTAGTTAAATTAGCTACATCACCAGGGATCTTTGAGATAGGATGTTACTTACTTCATATTAATTGGAGATGTATTATACGTTTTCTAAGCTTCTATCAATGATCATTCAAAATTCATGTTATAAAAATCTTTTTGTTGTTACAAAAGACCCCTTTGTCTTAACAAATGCTGTACAATGATCTATTTATTTTGGTCATGGAATCATGCTTTTTCACTAATGTGAAGTCAGAGTTTGTGTTCTGCCTGAAGCCTGTACATAGTCGGCTGCTATGATGAGAGTTTGTTGTGCTCTTATATTCCATATCATACATTCTCATGATTGTACAACTTTCATGTAGAACAATCACACATTTGCTTCAATATTCTCTCTTTAATCAAAACAGAAACAAGTTTAATTTTGTTCAAATATTTCCTACTTCATTCTTATTTGTACAACCTGTCTACCCAGGGGGGCTTCACAAAGTTCCTGGAGAAATTCCATTACCTTTCAGTTCCATTTTCTACGGGAAACTTTGGAAGCCCCCTGGCAGGTGTGAAAATGATGAAATTCAGCTTCTCTGAAGTTCTACATTGCACTTATAGGCATTGTTATGTTTCAAAACTACTATGGTCACTAAGCTACTAGGCTATTGTGTGAAATTGATGTGAAGAAAGAATCTGTGTCAGTACCACACCACCTTCTCACTGCCTTGAGCATCTTGAAATGCCTGTGCTGCAGTGAATACTCGTTCCCCACCACTGCAGGCAGCGGGGGGCACGGAGCGGAGGAGAGGAAGATGGGCTCTTGGTGATGGTACCCAGGTGCTACCATCCATCACATCCAGGCCCTAGTCATGTGATGGGACCTCTCTCCATCCTCCATTTGTATTCACCCTACAGCCTCATTCAACCTTTCACCTACCCCCACTCAGCCTGCCTCTCCCACACTGACCCCTTCAAACCTGTGATCCCTTGCCCAGCTTCCTCTGGACTGCCCATGATCTCTTTCCATCCTGTCTTCCCTTGTACTCGACATGGCTGAATTGAGCCATTGTGGACCAACCATAGGCCAGCAATATCTGATAGGAAACTGATGCTTCTGGCAAAGTGTTAGGGGTTCAAGGAGAAAGTAGAAGGTGCAGGAACATGACCAAATGGGTTGAAGGATATATAATCTAGCTAGCTTGTGTTTTGTATGTAACTTTCTTTTAAAGACATAACCAACTTGAGCTGCTTCAAAAATTTCAGTGACGTTTTATTAGATAAGTGACCTAAAGCTATTTTGGGGGGAGTTTAAGGCCCCCATTTATTATTGTGGGGCAATAGAATGAATCAGACTAATCTGGAGACAATTGTTCTAAGAAAACAAAACATGAGGATTGGAGAGACTCTCAATGATACTTTGGATTAATAAGTGACACATTACATTAAACAAAAAAAAAGTAGACTAGAGTTTTTCCCTGATGTTTTCCTGCTGAAAGCACAGCAAGGGAAATAAGCTCCCTGCCCTGGAGTTCATTCATAAGGGTCGATAAGAGAGGGCAGAACCCTGGTGTGTTTCAGAGAGTGAAACTTTGCAGGAGTCGGAAGATTCCTCTTTGTCCCTCTGAGAGACTGGTGGTTTCCAACTGCGACCTTTTGGTGAATAGCCAGAGGCGTGATCCACGATGCCACCAGGCCGCTTCTGCAGGGAGATTAAGACATAGACATTGCAGGGATCTACATATGATCTCTCTGGAATACGGACAGCAGGGAAGTGGGTGAAGAGACACAGCAGACTGAGTACAGTATCAAAATGTAATAACAATGTATAAATTATTAAGGGTTCATTGGGAAGGGGGAGGAAGGGAAAATATGGGGAGCTGGTACTGGGGGCCTAAGTGGAGGGAGGATGTTTTGGGGGTGATGATGGCAACAGGTGTGCAAATGTGGTCTTCATAAAACTGACTTGTGTGTTGATCGTGATGGGAGTTGTATGGGCCCCCAATGAAATGATTTTTAAAAAAGGAGGGGGAAAGAGGAGCCTCTATCAAGGGCTCAAGTAGAAAATGTTTAGAAATGAAGATGGCAGCATGTGTACAATGTGCTTGATACAAAGGATGTATTGAATATTATAAGAGCAGCAAGAGCCCCCAAAAATTATTGAAAAAAAAATACACTTTCTATCACGAGAAAAAACCAGCCAGAGCACTGTGCCCAGAACAGAGGGGTAGTGACAAGCAACCCACTGGACTAGAAGAACAAAGGCTTGTAGGCTAATTAGAAAACTCTTCATCTAACCTTAGGTTGAGACACGTGGTTCAATGGGTAAGGGGTTGGGCTATTTACCACGAGGTCCTAAGTTTGAAACCATCAGCAACTCAGCAGGAGAAAGGTGAAGCTTTCTTATCCTGTAAACCATTACAGTCTTGGCATCTGAAACGCCAGGCCCTGGCCAGGACTCCACTCAGAAAGATGGTGTTGGGAGCTGTCTCCCTGATGGGCGTTGTGTGAGGGTTTGGCGAGATCATACAAGTGAAATGCTCAGAAGAGTTCCCTGAGGCCACACTGTCGGAAAACTGCTCAGTGTTTGATTATCTGCAGCCAGAGCCTGATCCCTCTCTGACCCTGCCAGGAAATAAGATGTACTGAGAAGAATGGAACTCTGCATGGATAATGTGTGGCTTAATTGAAGTTCAAAGCCACAGCCTTTCCCCCACAAAAGGAGGAGAAATTAAGCAAGTTCCAGGAAGCAGTGACACTCAAGGATATAGATGAGGTCTTCTCTGAGGAAGAGATGGGGCTGCTGGCCTCTGCCCAGAGGACACTGTACTGACACCTGTGCTGGAGAACGTCCGGAACCTGCTTTCCAGAGACATCACTGCTTTAAACCAGACCTGCGGTCTCAGCTGGAGAAAGAGAAGAAAAACTCTTGAATGGGGAGAGTAAAACACAAACAAATGGGTGTTCCAAATGGAAGAAGCAACTTAAAATGGAGAATATGCCAGAAGAGGGATTAAGTTACTTTTGCCTCAAGGAAATTTCCCCTGAGAGACCTGGCAACAAGATTCAAGCAGGTGTCAAGATTGCATGAGAAATATTCCAGAGACTAATTTTCCATTACAAAAACAAAGTGATTCTCCTGGCCAGGTTTGGGCAGGAATATCAACGCAATTTTTAGAGGACAAGAACTACATATTACCTCAGAAAGGGGATGCTTCCAATGACATGAAAAACCAAGACCTTTCAACTTGGAGAGTCCTGCGTTCCTGGAGGAAAATGTGTCTGACCGAATTACACGATCACCAGTATAGATGCCCACAAAGTCCCGTGCAAACTCATTTCTGTCCGGGTGACAACGTCAGTTGGATCCCGTATCAGGATAACTATTGGGGAATACGCAAAACAGCTGCCATGATTGTGGAAGAGACATCATGCGGGGATTATTTCTCAATCAGGACTTACTTTCACTAGACCATAAACTCCACTGGTGTCAGGGGTCTAGAATAGCCTCTGATGACTGACGGCGCCAACTCAGAAGTTCTTCAGCAGTTACACCCGGCAGGAAAGCCTCCCGTGAATTCTGTGGAAGGGGCTTCAGTTTTAACTCAGATCTCAACGTCATCATCGAGGAGATGACTGTGATATGGGGCATTCATATCTGCTGTCTCACCAGAGAGAGCATGAGGGGAGACCTCTTGCTCGTAGCTAAGTCCATTAAATCATGGCATTACCGAATTCATTGTGGATTCTCAATACTTTTGTTAAGTGAGTAAGTCTGTGCAACCAGGCTTGATGTTTTTATTAAATTCATTTCCCCTGAAAATACATCATAAGATTCATTTGGAGGAAGGATATGGCAAATAATTTTAATATGATCGCCTAAAATATCTACTTGAAGTGTAGAACATCAAGCATCATTGCAACTTAAAAGAACATGAATTTGCTGGTGACTCAGGGTGAGGATGACTATTCTTTGAATCATTTTTGGAGATGGGCTAGATTTTTCAACTTTTGGTTTCTTTCTCTACAATATACCACCAGTTCAAATTTATCTATATGGATGTGCTTCAAATGACAGTAGAACCCCGAGAAAAGTGTTTCTGGTTAACTTTTCAGGGAAAAAAAATCTAGCATTTTATATGATTGGATTTTCATTATTAGTCCCATGTTTTAAAAGAGAGCTTAACTATTTAGAATGTGTCAGGAATAGTTACAAATACTTTTAAAATAAGTGCCAGAGTTATAAAAGGAAAATTACAGTCTTGGAAACCCACAAAGGCAGTTCTACCCTGCCTGCCAGAAGGATTCCATGGTAGTGAGCGAATGATGATCAGAAAAAACTTTCCACCAGCTTCATACAGGTAGCATTGGGTGTGGCAGTCATGTGCTTATGTTAATTTTATAATTGAAATATAGGGGTGCAGTCTGGCCTGTTAATCAGGAGAAAGCCATTGAGTAGCTGATGAGGCCTCTGTGTGGGCATGGCTTTCACCTGAGACTCCTGGGAAATCTCCCAGTATTTCCCTCGTGAAGATGAGAAGCTATCTTCCCCAGTTGTTGGGAATTAGTTTCAGAGATGATTAATCACAGGCAACACAGACTGGTGGCATCTGGGAGGCTGGAGTAGCCAGTGGAGAGACCACACAGCTTTGCCCTGATGAACACAGACCTCTGAAGCTGGAGTGGCATGCTGTTGATGGACCTGAGCCCTGGAAGCGAGGAGCCATGGGGAGACCTCTGCCAGCACCAGAATTCTGCACCCACTGACCTATGACTTCCTGAGTCAGAAGTAGACTTTATAGACTGATTTCGGGCATATGGGTTATTATTGGACTTATGACTTTGCACTGGACTGGATTGGGATGCCTTCTTAGGGTCATATTTTCTTTTGTATATAAACCTTTGCCTTATACCTATATGCGTGTCTCTGAAATTTGTTCCTCTAGTCCCCGGACTAACTCATTGGGTCTGCTTGGTTTCCTGCCCAAGGGCTTCCATTAACCTGCCACAGGGCTTTCATTAAGCCTACTCTTTGGATATCAGGAATGAGCTCGATATTCAGGAGATGTGTAGAAGGGCTAAGGCACAGGGCATTGACCAAGGACCAATGAGGCCAGGTAGACATATGTTTTCTTTCTTCTCCCAGAAGATGCTGTATAAAATATATTTCTCAAGACTCAGATTGTTCTTCAAGGATTAAGCCCTCAGTTATTTAAAAGACAACTCAATATGCATTTCTGTATTGACTTCCTATTCTTTTCTGTTGTGTCCTCCTTTAGAATTATCAGTCAGTTCTTTGTGGTCATACTCCCAAATAAACAACTTTTCCCCCCAATAATTTTATTGGGGATTCTTATAGCTCTTATAACATTCACTACATCCTTTGTATCAAGCATATCTGTACATATGTTGCCATCTTCAATTCCAAATATTTTCTACATGAGCCCTTGGTATAAGCTCCTCCTTTCCCCTCCTTTTAAAAAAACTCATTCCATTGGGGACCCATATACCTCCCATCATGCTCAATTACACGTCAGTTGTATGTATACCACATTTGTACACTTGTTGCCATCATCTCCCCTGAAACATCTTCCCTCCACTTAGGCCTCCAGTTCCAGCTTCCCATATTTCTCCTTCTTCCCCCCTTCCCCATGAACCCTTAATAATTTACACATTATTATTACTTTTTCATGTCATACTCAGTCTGATGTGTCTCTTCACCCTCTTCCCAACTGTCCGTACTCCAGAGAGATCATATGTAGATCCCTGCAATCGGTTATCCCCTTCCACTTCACCCTCCCTCCGCCCTCCCAGAATCACCACACCCACCACTGGTCCCGAAGGGATTCTCTGTCTTGAATTCTCCATGTATCTGACTCTAGTGTACATCCCGCATCTAGCTGGATTTGCTAGGTAGAACTTGGATCATGATAGTGGGTGGGAGGAAGCATTTGAGAACTAGAGGAAAGTTACATACCTCATTGTTGCCACACTGTACCTTGACTGGCTCCTCTTCTCCCTCCAACCCCTCTGCAAGGGGGTGTTGCTTCACCTATTCATGGACTTTGGGTCCCTACTCCTTTATAATGATACAATTTTTAGTTCTTTGATGCCTGACACTTGCTCCCCTCGACCCCTCATAGTCACACAGGCTGGTGTGCTTTTTCCGTGTGGGCTTTGTTGCTTCTGAACTAGATGGCCACTTGTTTACTTTCAAGCCTTTAAGACCCCAGATACTATATCTCTTGTTAGCTGGGCACCTCAGCTTTCTTCACCACATTTGCTTATGCATCCATTTGTCGTCAGCAGTAATATCAGGGAGGTGAACACACAATGTTATGATTTTTAGTTCTTAACTCCTGATAACTGATCACTTTGGCACCTCGTGGTCACATAGGCTGGTGTGCTTCTTCCATGTGGGTTATGTTGCTTCTCAACTAGATGGTCACTTGTTTACTTTCAAGCCTTTAAGACCCTAGACACCATATCTTTTGATAGCTGGGCACCATCTGCCTTCTTTACACCTTTGCTTATGCACACATTTGTTTTCAGTGATTATGTTGGGAAGGTGAACATAATGGAATGCCAATTTAATAGAACAAAATATTCTTGCACTGAGGAAGTACTATTGTGGAGGTCCAATGCCCGTATGCTGTCCTAATACTACTCCTATAAGTATATGCATGTTGATCTATTTACCCACTGTCCTATGTAAATATATTCACCCATGTACAAGCCTGTATTTGGACCTCTCTCTATGCCCTTTATTACCCAGTTCTTTCCTCAAAATCAGTGACAAAGTGGGTAAGAGCGGTACAATAGGAATTGATCAAGAGTAATGTAACAGAGAAAATACTGAAACCCCAATAGAAACTCAGCATGAGAGGGGGACAAGAGGAAAATAAAAGCAAATAAACAACTTTTAAGATTTTCTGTCAAATGGTATTTTTGAAAGTATCTAAGTGGAGACAATTATATATTTTGAACATAAGAAGATGAATAGATTTGGAAGATTTTAAAAGTAAATATTTGATGTTTTGAATAAATCTATCCACTGTGTCTCTAACATACATCCCACCCCCAATTCCAATGCCGTCAAGTTGATTGTGACTTGGTAGGACAGGGTGGAACTGCTTCTTTAAATTTCTGAGGGTGTCAGTCTTTATGAAGGCAGGAAGCCTCCTTTTTCTCCTGCGCAGAGCATATGGTGGAATGCCAATTGCTGTGCTTGTGGTTAGCAGTCCAACCTCGAGACCACTTTGCCTGAAAGAGTCAGCAATATGGAACACTTGGAATGTTGGATAATTTTAAAGAAGTTTTGTCAAATTGGTCCTTGATGGTCAGAATTCAACAGAGGTTGACCTTGTATCAGCACTCAAAAAAAAAAAGATTTGAAGCTACCATGATGAAGCAAACCTTCTGCAAATCAAGCACTGAGCATTTAAATTTTAATATGTTATATTCATAGCATATGGTGTGTGTGATACTTTCATAATTGTTTTTTTCCTATTTGTTGGAACTAGGATTGTAATAATATTATATTTTCCTTATCCTTTCATAATTGTCTTCTTCCTATTTGTTAGAATTAAGATTGTAACAACACTGATGTTAGCTGGTCAATATTTTTTTTCTTTTCTTTTCTTTCTTTTTTGTGTGTGGCATCACTGCCCTGGTGGGAGTAGAGTTGGTCAAAATTTTTACAGCTCTCTTAATCTGAAGCATTTCTTCTGCCTTTTCTATTTCTGGGGACTTTTATTTATTGAAGAAATTGAATCATTTGCCCTGTGGATTTTTCCACCTTCTGGGTTTTGTGATTGGTCCCTCTAATTTCCCTTTAAAGATCAATCTTTTAAAACATATAAGCATTATTCCTAAAGAGTTTGCTGTGCAAACTGTGCATTGCAGATTATCCTGGGAATACTTTCAGTCTGTGTGTCATCACTGCTGACTTTCTGTTTCCAAATTAAGTGTTTTGCGTTCTCAAGTGTGCTGAGGCAAAGCTAAGTTCATTTCCTGCTCACCTGTTAGTGGAAGAGTGATTTTTTTTTATTGGCATTTAGGGCGAAAATATATTTCTACCTTGTGATGTATTTAGTTACTTATATCCTACCTCATTTCATAAAGATAAGATATTGCAGACAAACCTACATAAAATGAAGAGTGCTAGAATAACACACTAAGGAATTAAAGGCAAAGGAACAATGAATACACTGTCATCAAGTTGATGCTGGCCCCTAGTGATATATCACAAAGTGGAGATACTACAAATACAACCAATCTTTAATAGGAACAGACAGCTTCATTTTTCTACTGAGGAGAAGATGGTGGTTTTGAACATTTGATCTTGCAGTTTACAGCCCAATATGTAATAAAGCATGACAAAAGGTCTCTGAAGAGGAATGAAAGGAAGATAAAGAAATAGAAAACTCATGTGTCATTCTGAATCAACATAAAATCAGGATGCTTCATATAAACATGAATTCATCATTTTATTGGCTGTAGTGTACTGTTCTATTGCTACCTTATCCAGGGCCTAGGATAGGTGCCTTACTCCTAGCAGAAGACTCTAAATTGTTATTGACTTACCTATATCACGACAGATTGCACAGTCTCTATATGTGACCACAGTTTAAAGCATTTTTAATGTGTAAAACCAAAAATCCAACTCACTGTCATTGAGTCTATGCCAATTAAAGACAATCCTACAGGAGGGGGTAGAACTGCTTCTCTGAGTTTCCTAGAATAAACTTCTTTATGGAATCAGAAAGCCCCTCTTCTCCCCTAGAGCAGCTGCTGCTTTGGGCCTGCAGTTCTAAGTCTAATGGTTAACCAACACATTTCCAGAGCTCCTCTTTAAATATAAAGTACTACATAATTATACAGCACTTATTACTTCGCTTTTATATAGAACTAACTTTTGTCAGGCACAGAGGACAAGCCCCTCCCTCCAAATAAATCAACAATCAACCAACCAACCAATTTCAGTGTTTAGTTCTTGTTGTGAGCTACTGATCCCATTCAGGACAACAATGAAATCAGCTTTTTCGGGAGTCACTTGTCTCTTTTTCTGGGATCCTCTTGCCTCCTGTCTTCATGGGTTTTTTATCAGAATATTTTGGTAACCTTATGGGAGATCTTGGTGGCCAGATTTTTATATGCATGCCCACACAGATGTTTACTAGCTGAGATATGTAGTAAGCAGAGTTCATGTTTATTATATAGGCTGAGAATACCTATGGAGCATTTCTACTTTGTTTTATATAGAGTCGCTATGAGTTTGAATTTACCTGGTGGCAATGAGTTTTATGCAGATGTGACAGACTCAGTAGCACCTAAAAATAAGCACACAAAGCTATTATTCAACATTAGAAAAGCCATCAATGTAGTCCACTCCATAAATAAAACAAAAGGAAGAAACTGCATGATCACATCAATTGATGGAGGAAAACATTCAACAAAGTCTAACAATCATTCCTGATAAAAAACATTCAACAAATTATGGCTAGAAGAAAATTCTTTAATATAATAAAGGACATCTATGCAAAATCAATTGCATTACTGTGAATGAAAAAAAATTATAAGCATACCACTTGTGAAAAAGGATGTCCTTTATTCAATATTGTGCTTCAAGTCTTAGTCAGAATTATAAGAAACATAAATGAAAGGCATCCATATTGGCAAAGCAGAAGTAAAACATTCTGTTTTCCAATGACAAGATTCTATGGATTATATGCATCTGAGGTCCCAAAGACTTGGCAAAAATAAATTAATAAATAAATCATTTTGGGGATGAATTGTAAGATTAAAGGTGCAGCATAGAGGTTCAACACACAAAAGTTAGTTGGATTTTTTTTATCTTGTTTTCTTTTATTTTGTTTTTTGGGCATCACTGCCCTCTGGTGGTAGGAGTAGGAGGCCCATCCTTTGCGCCTGTGGAGACGCTGCTGGAATTGAGCCTCCATCTGAGTGGGCTGCAGTCCTGAGCACAACCACTATGCCACTGGGGCTCAGCTCAGATTTTTTTATCTTAACAAGACATCTCCGAAAAAGAAATCGGGAAAACTAAAAGATGAAATATTCAACCCCAAACCAAACTCACTGCAATTAAGTATCCTAAATAGGATTTTGAAGCCTACCACCCTTTTAGGGAGCAGGGAGTCTTACCTCTCTCCTGTCGATCAGCTGACCTTGTAGCCAGCAGCCCAACCCTTGCCCAACATTGTCACCAGGGTGCCTAAAAATGAAATACTTAGAAATCAGTCTAACCAGTGAAACGCAGACCTGTATGAGAAAAGTGTCATATTTTCAGAAAGTCCCAGTTCTTTATTCTTTCTTCTGTAATGTAGATGTCTTTTCATTATTTTGATAGTATATGACTTGTATTGGGACTCTTAATTTGTCCCTAATTTTTAATGGTGGGTTTTTAAAAGTTTATATTTATGTATTGGTCTATCTTGAACTCATTTTTGTGAGATATAAGTGCTGCTTCATTTTTTTTTTGTACATGGACATCCATTTTCCCCCCAGCACCGTTTGTTGAAAAGACTATTTCCCATTTAATGTGTTTTAGTCCTTTACGTGCGTTGTTTTATTTCTGGATTCTGTTTGGATCCATTTTTCTACATCTCTGTTACTGCACTAGTATTCAGTTTTCTTAGTGGTCTTGATTACTTTGGTCATATAATAGATTTTGACATTGTGGAGTGAGAGACTTCCTACTTTGTTTTTTTATCTTAAGTAATATTTTATTTATTGGGGGTTTCTTTCCTTTCCATATGAAGTTGATGATTAGGTTTACCATTTCTTCTGAGAATTGTGCTGGGATAGTGATTATATTGAATTTATAGAGTACTTCTTGGTAATATTGATGTTTTCATTATATTAACGTTTCTTATCTGTGCCCAAAGGAGCCCTGATGATGTTGTCATTTCTCACTGGGCTGCTAACCATAAGGTCAGCAAATTGAAGCCACCAGTTGCTCCACAGAGCAAAGACTTGCCTTTCAATTCCGTCTCAGAAACCCACAGGAGTCATCCTCTTCTGTCCTGTAGAGTTGCTGAGTCAGGATCAACAGTGGCAGTGACTTGGGCTTTTGTTTGCATCCATGAACATGGGGGTATTCTTTCATGTATGTAAGTCTCTTGGTTTCTTGTAGAAGTGTTTTATTGCTTTCTTTGTTTAGCTGATTAAAATTATTCCTGGAGGGTTTATCTTATAGGTACTGAGATAGTTAAGGTTCATTGTGCCCACCAGGTCGATAAACACAGGTGGGAGGAGTTGAAGGGTGGAGAGATAAATGCCTGTCTAATTCTCTCTTCTCTTGCTCTCTGACAGTTGGATCCCTGTGCAGCTGCCTTAGCTAGTTCCCTGCCTCTGATGGCAAGGATCACTGTCTGCAAGCCATCCCTGAGGAGAAGCCACACGGGTCTACCCAGAGGCAGCCCTGGGTGCTGAAGCAGCTGTGTGGAGACCCCTGCTAATTCTGAGGTGCTTACACTGTCGCTGGATTCAAAGACTTTCTACTCACTGACCTGTGGTCTTCCTGCATTTGGCGTTATTGTGTGCATTTTGTGAGTACAAGGACTTTGTAGATGAGTGTTGGACATCGGGGCTAAGTCAGACTAATGAGCTTGTTCTGAATGGTGTTGGGATGCTTTCTGAATGTACACTTACCCTGTATATACAACTCTTTTTTATATGAATTTGCTTCCCTAGCTTACCCAGACTAACACAGAAACTTATTATAAATAGTATTGTTTTAAAATTTCCATTCCTGAGCCTTCTTTCTTAATATTTAAGAATGCTATAGGTTTCTGTATGTTGATTTTATTACTACGAGGTTGCTAAAATTTTCAATTAGTACCAGTGATTTATTTTACTCAGTCTTTGGGGACTTCTCTATATAAGATCATGTTGTCTGAAATTGGCTTTTACTTCTTTGTCACCAAGTTGGATGCTTTTGATTTCTTTTTTATGCCTAATAACTTTGGCTAAGACTTGTGGGACTATAGGAAATAAGAATGATATGAAAAGGCCACACGGTCGTGTTCCCATTTGGAAAGGGAATGTTTTTCGTTTTCTCTCCATTGAATGAATTGTTGACTATTGATTTTTGCATATATGACCTCTATTATGTTAAGGACTTTACCAATTATCCCATTTCTATCTATAAATTGATGTTGAGTCTTATCAAAAGCCTTTCTGCAACAATTGACATAATTGTACATTTTTCTTTTGTTTTATTTTATTGTGTATTACATTAACTGCTTTTCTAATATTAAACCTTTCTTGCATACCTGGTATAAAGCCCACTTGATCACAACGAATTTTTTTTTAACATTTTGTTGAGTTTTATTAGCTAGCATTTTGTTGAAATTTTTAGTACTTATGTTCAACTGGAATATTATGCTATAGTTTTCTATTCTGATAATGTCTTTGTCTGATTTTGGTATTAGGGTCATACTCACTTCATAAAATGAGTGCAGTAGTATACTGTTCTTCTTTAAGTTCTAGAAAAGTCTTTTCTCTAAATATTTAATAGGCTTCTCCAGTAAAATCATCTGGTCTTGAACTTTTTTGTTTTGAGTTTTAAACCATCAGATATATTTCTCCTTATCTCATAGGTCCCTTAACGTTTTCTCCCTCAACCTGTGTTAATTTAGGTAGGTTTCCCTTATGATTTTCAACTCTTTCTTTTTATCTCTTTCACCTAAGTTTTATACTTAATGTTTCATCTAACTAAGTGGTTTTCAACCTTCCTAATGCTGTAACCCTTTAATACAATTCCTCATATTGTGGTGAACCCATATGTGAATATATCTGTATGTGTGCAGACTCATTGGGGGATGGATAAAGGAACGGTGTTTCGGTTCCTAAGACCATCAGAAATATGGTCTTAGGTGACCTCCAAAGGGGTTGCCACCCACAGATTGAGAACCACTGGTCTAACTAATTACAATATCATTGCATCACTTTTTTTTTCAGTTCATGCTGCTGTATATTCACAAAGCATGGTACCCCGAGAAAGCAGTAGAACTAAAGACTCCTTAACCTCCATGTGGTAGTTACATAATTTCATATCAATTTGACAAATAGAGTGAGAGTGACGTTTAGCCTGTCAATCAGGTCACAGCCTGATGATGTCTCCTGGTGGGTGGGATCTTCTCAAGAGGATTCTGGGAACTTCTTCTCTTTCTACCTGGAGAAGGGCCACACTCTGTCTGCTTCATTTTCCTGTTGACAAGCCACATGGAGCCATGAACTGATGGCGGTCAGAGCTTTGGAGTTGCATTCACCCCCACTGGATCCCCAGGACTTTACACCTACTGGTCTGTGATCTTCCTGCATTCAGTATCATTGTCTATGCTGAATGAGTCTAAAGAGGCATTTATGGACAAGTATCAGCTATATGGGATAATATTGGACTTTTGGATTTTATCTGGCCTAGGCTGGGATATTGTCTCAATATACAATTGTTCTTTGATATAAAGCTCTCTCTCACAAACATAATGAGTGTCTCTAGATTTGTTTCTCTAGTCAACCCTGACTAACACACTATACCCCACTCATTATATTAACGTTTCTTATCTGTGCCCAAAGGAACCCTGATGATGTTGTCATTTCTCACTGGGCTGCTAACCATAAGGTCAGCAAATTGAAACCACCAGTTGCTCCACAGAGCAAAGACTTGCCTTTCAACTCCTGTAAAGAGTTTGTCTTTACAGGGCAACTGGTTATAGGCTATAGGTAATAAATGTAAAACTCTGTGCATAAAGTGCAGTAGAATTGAAGAAAAGTGGTCATAAATTGGGTAAGGAAGGAAACCCTGTAAGACCTGATGTTTGATAGGATATAGGAAATTTGATAGGAAGAGGGTATGGACAAGTTGTAGGGAAGGTTGAAGGGGTGATAATTTAATTATTAAATTTAGGTTGAGATCTTTAGATGCTATCCAAATATAAAGATTTAGTAAAGAGTTATATAAATGGAAAACACCAATAGCAAAGAAGGGGCCAGAGAAGGAAGATTTCACAAGGAAAACTTCAAAGGAGTGAGAAATTCAGAAATCCAAGATTAACATTGCCTACATTTAAATTAGAGAGCTTGAAGAATAAAATCTTCAAAAAGTCCAACTAACATTTTGTAATGCTTCTGATCTGCCTGTTAGTTCATTGTGCATGTCTTGAGTGAAAATCCTGAATGTGGCAATTCAAAGTATAGTTGGTCTTTGTTTGCCTGGAGCAGCAGAGAAAGAGACAGAGTCAGGAATAGAAGGAAGATATGGAATGCATACTTAATTGCTTCCATAAATAATGACCACTTTTGCTATGGGTTCAGAAGAAGTGGATTCCTAGCTATCATTCCATAACATTTTGATGGAGAATAAAAAAAAATTTCCTAATCAAATGGGTGTATGTGTAGTGATGGAATTCAGATTTTCTGGAATCATTAATCCCCCAAATAGGGGGATCACTTATAGGATTAAATTGACAAAAGTAACTGCAATATTATATAGGAAGCATAGAGAGCAGTGAATTCAGACTAATAAAAGAGAAACAACTTAGAAAAGGAGGTAAAGGATGACTGCACAATTTGAAGAATGTAATCAGTGTCACTGAATTGCATACATAGAAATTGTTGCTAGATGTATGCTTACTGTGTATACTTCAAACAAAAATGGGAAATAATTAAAAAAAATCAAAGGCCAAGAGAGCTCAAGTTAGAGAACAAAAACATGTCAAGCAAGTTCAGCAGACACAATATTCCAGTAGACTGAAGAATGAATATGTAAGAAAGTGAAGATGGGCTATCAGTTTTTTCCTCTAAAATAGGTGGATATCTTAAATACTAACTAGGTTTGAACAGGAGAGGTATGAAAAGGGATTTTTATTGAAATGCTTATCTTCTTAAGGTATAGGAATGCTGAAGTAAAAGTTAGGCACAAAAGAGGGAAAGAATAGATAGGAAAGTGCTAATGATAAAGATGTCATGGATAAAAGACCCAGGTATAAAGAGAAAGGACATGAAAGAAAAGGAAAAACTGAGGAAAATCTGGTTTAATTAGATAATTCTCTTTGTCAAGCAGGCTGTTATGTTTTGATCTATCTAATGTGGTCAAATACACATGGCTTTAGTGTTTGATGTTCTATTGCGTGAGAAGCAACAGAACCAGTTGTTACCGCAGAAACACAATGGATGCTATTGATTTTAGATGCTTTTGTTTAAAACAACCTCTTTCTAATACTTCCACAGAGCTATTAATAATCCCACCCATTAAAAACTGTCATTTTCCTTTAATGAAAATGCATTATCTGCCACAGTTGCTATTAGCTTATCAACATCTGCCCAGGCCTTATGGAAAAGTGTTTTTTCTTTTTAATGAAACTAGAATATCAAGCATGACATTTAATATACTTACTATGCAATCTGTCTCATAATACACATCAATAAATTCATTTTCAATATAAAACCTAGTTGGAAGCTTTGAGATCTAAGAGGAAATTACATTGGTAAATATATTTTAACTATAGTCTGATAAATAGCATTGCCATGAATTTATTAATAGCACTATTGATTTAGCTAAAGCTTGTGATAACATTCTCATTATTAGTATAGTTTTGTTTTAATAACTGAAGGCAATTTACAGACTTGAGCATCTGTTTAACTTTTCCATTGACTTCTTTATGTAAAAGTGTTTTTTTGTGCATTTTGTGCATTCTCTAGGCTGGGTAATTTGCTTATTGTGAAAACAAAATATATTTGGTAAAATAGATGTGTTTATATTGCAATGAAAGGACATTCAAGTGTTAATAGCATTTGAAGGCATTAGAGAGAGGTCTAAGAAAGATAAATGTCCCTATTCACCTCTATTATCCTGTTTCTGTAGTTTAAGAAAATATTCTCTTTGATTATGTCCCCTAATACCCTGAGCTACTGAGGACTGTGAGTTAAAAAGAATATAACTATCTCACATTTTAACCAAGGATGATATGAAAGAAACTTCAAGAGTTAACCAAGAGACTCACTTCCCCTTTCCCTGAAGCTTTCTCTCCTAATTATCTTGGAAGGTAACACAGTTGGTGAGAATGTACATTTGACACACTTAAAATTTGAATACCATATCCTATTGCTATGGGGTTTTAGTAGAATACTCTTTCTACTACAGTAGAATACTATAGATCTTCTATAGTTGAATAGTAGTTCTACTCTATAAGTTCTAATATTAGTCATTTGTTAATTATTAGCCTCTGTTAAACAAAATGTCACCTAGGATTATTATTTTCCCTCAACAGTTTTATCAGCATATAATTTACGTGTCATATAATTGCATCATTGAATCATTCAATCATATCAAGGGGAATTGCACATTCATTACCACAACAATCTTAGAGCATCATCCTCATAGTTAAATTGCCTTTAAGATGAATTGTGCAATCACAATCAGTTCTAGTGCTCCCTCCCCATACCCTTTTCCTCCTTATCGCCTGTTCTCTATGCCCCCCACCCAGCCCCACTACCTTTTTAAAAATCCCTTGTATCAGTTATTATCATTACACATCAACTCCCTTCCCTTCACCTCGTTGTCCCCCGCTCCCCCAATCGGTGGTCCTGTTGCTTTCTCCTTGAGCTTGCTTTTCATGCTTTTCTTACACAGGCAGACAAAACAGGAAGAATGAAGACATAACAAAAAGAAAAAAAAAGAAAAAATACTCATAAACCATCCCAGGTCTGCTTTATGGTTGTTTCGACTTGTATTTCCTGGGTTGCTAGTGAGTAAGAGTATTCCCTTATGTGTTTATTAGCCACTTGAGTGTCATGCTTTGAATGATCTCTTCAGGTTCTTTGGTCACCTTTTAGAGGGCTATTGGTCTTTTTTT
Organism: Nesogale talazaci; assembly: GCA_004026705.1. Taxonomy (NCBI): domain Eukaryota; kingdom Metazoa; phylum Chordata; class Mammalia; order Afrosoricida; family Tenrecidae; genus Nesogale; species Nesogale talazaci. Next base: position 107,194 of record PVJH01003818.1, on the reverse strand, counting down.
CTTGGTGTGAACTTGTAATATCCTGTCAGTTTTAGTAATTAGTTCTTTGTCAGTTATGTTGTTACTAAAGATCCTTTCCCAGACTGTGGGCTTTCTTGTAATCTTTTAGTGAAGTCTTCTGATGTACACAGTGTTTTATTTTTAATAGATCCCACTCATTTGTTTTATCTTCCATGGAGTGTGTTTCCTTTGTTATTTCTTATCACTTGTGCATTCCCTTTGATAAAGCTCCTACTTTTGTCCCAATTTTCTCATTGATAAGCCTGACAGTTTTGGGTTTTACATTTAGATCTTCCATCCAGCTTGAGGTCTTTGCTTTTTTTTTTTTTTTGCATGGAGTGAGGTATGGGTCTTGTTTCAAGTGAATACTCAGTTTTTTCAACACAATTTATTGAAGAGGGTATATGCTTTCCTATTCTCTTTCATATTAAAATATTTCTGCTCATTGGTCTGAATATCTACCCTACATCAGTACCAAACTCTCCAGACAGTTGTGCCTATATATATAGAGTAAGTTTTGAGGAGGTCAGGTAGAGGAAGACCACCTACTTTATTCTTGAATAGCCTTTGCCTGTCCTGGTCTTCTTTCCTCTCCATATGAACTTGGTAGTCATGTTTCCCATTTCTTTCAAGAATAATGCTGTAATTTGAATAGGGGTTTCATTGAATTTGTAGATTGCTTTAGGTATTGCTTTAGGTAGTATTGACATTTTCACAATGTTGAGTCTTCTGACCCACAAACATGGAAGATGCTTCCATTTGTATAGTTCCCTTTGTGTTTCTTATAGCAATGTTCTGTACTTTTCTTCATACAGATCTTTAATTTGGTGGTGATGGTGGATTGGTTTATTCCTAGAAATTTCAGCTTTTGTGTGGCTATTGTGAATGGAACTAATTTCTTGATATCTTTTTCTTCATTCCCGTCATTGGTAGATAGGAATCCAATTGATTTTTGCTTGTTAATCTTGTATCCTGCTACTCTACAAAGTTCCTCTTTTGTTTCAGGAAATCCTATTGTACATTCCTTAGGATTCTCATTATTTAAAATCAAATCATTGGCAAAGAGCAAAAGTTTCACTTCTTTACCCAATTGTATTCCCTTGATCTTTTGTCGCTGTCTTATGCTATTGGGCAGGACTTCAAGCACAATGTGGAATACAGTGAGCATAAGGGACATCCTTGTCGGGTTCACTTATTCAATGGAAATGTTTTCAACTTTTCTCCATTGACCATAATATTAGCTATTGGATTTTCATGCATAGCTTTTATGGTATTGCAGTTTTCCCCTTCCAATCATATCTTCTCAAGAGTCTTTATTAGGAATGGGTTTTGGATGTTATCATATGCATTTTCTGCATCAATAAAAATGATCATGTGGTCCTTGTCCTTTTTCTTGTTGATGTGGTGCTTTCCAAAATCGTGTAAGCACTGTATGAAACCCACCTATTTAAGTTATCTCATGTGAAATCTCTATTTCCTGCACTGAACACTTACACCAAATTCCTAAATCCGAATCTCCAAAGGAGGTCTATCAAAAAGTTACATCGTTTACTCTATTTGTAAAGTTAGTACTATTATTTCATCTGATTGCTCTAAAAGTTACTCTAGTATTCACTAAAATATGACAGAAAAGGTTTTAAAATATATTTCATCCTCATGATCATTACCATGACAGTTAGCACCACAGTGTATGGTTTGTAAATATTTTCAAGTGTTTAACCTTAGATATCTCTTTTCATTGAAAAAATGTTAAAGTTTCTTCAGTACCTCAGCAATTTAATAGCTTATGTTCTTTTTCAAAATCGAAGTAAGGAGGACCTGTACGTTGGAATTGGACCAAACATATGCTTTCTTTCAATGGCGAAGCAAAGTTTTATAAGAATGAAGATGTTCAAGCAGAAGTTCATCATGTGTCTGCCAGGAAGCAATGTCATCCAGTAGCAAAACAGTAGCAAAATATTAATTGAAAATGTACCTTCTTAGAGAAATCATTGATTCTAGGACTGAGACTGGGAATACGTAAAGTCTTGTAAAGTCAAAGAGTAAGCCAAAGTTAAGAAATAATAGGATGAAGGTTCGTCAGAAGGACAATCTGTTCAAGTTCAAACAATGAGGGCAGTAAACTAAGTAACGTGTTATTGCATAACATAAAATGTCAAATAAATATGAGTCCATTCTGATACAAACAAATGATTCTAGAAACACATAATGATGAACAAGTTTCTTTTTTGTTTTTTTTGGGGGGGGGCATCACTGCCCTCTGGTGGTGGGAGTCTGATGCCCAGCCTTTTGCTCCTGTGGAGCCGCTGCTGGAATTGAACCTCCATCCCAGTGGGCCGCAGTCCCGCACACATCCACTATGCCACTGGGGCTTAGCTCGAGGAATATCTCTTACACAAAATTGGAAAAATATTTAGATGGTCTCCCCTCGGGAGGTGGAGCTTCATTCCCAGCCCCCAACCTTGAATGTGGCCCGGATTTAATGATCCACTTCCAAAGAATACCATTAGGCAAGGGGAAAGCAATAGTACAGTCGTCCCTTCATAGCAGAGAAACTTGGCACATGATTAAGGATATGGTGAGAAGTGGTCATATACCTCACACTCCCACATGATGAAATGATGATACTTCGCCAGGTGATACTCTTCTCCCAAACTTATAGCTCCAACCTAATAGTAAGAAAAAAAACACAAAAGCCAGCTCTGAATGCATTTTACAGAACACCTGACTTTATCCAAACTGCCAAGCCCATGAGACCTAAGGCTGAAACAATACCACCATGCCATGTAGTGTCCTCGATTAGAATCTACGATGAAAAAGGAACAGCCATGGGAGACAGAGTGAAATCTGAATAAGGTCTAGATTTGAACTTCTAGAGGTGTCATGTAGCAATGTTGGTTTCTTCATTTTGACAACTACCCAATGGAGTTTTTTCACATGAGGAGGAACTAGGTGGAAGGTGTACAAAAATACTCTGCTGTTATTTTGTAACTTTTCTGTTTATATCAAACTATGTCCCCCCTACTCAAAAAATTCCACATAGTTAAAACTGGGAGTGACCACACCCTATGAATCAGACTATACAACAACATCGCTAACTCACAGCTGTTTCACAAACTTGGATGACTCTCAGCTTGGGTACCTGCAAACTGCTTAGGCTACCAGCTGTTGATTCTCAGAGGAGATGATTGCCTTAAATATAGGCTACTTCAGCTTCCAGGACCCAAGGAAACAAAAGGGCAGCTGCAGAAAGAGATTTCATGTGTACTTTTCACTTAACAGTAGATCTAATGAGATGTCTGAGCAGCTGTAACATTTTCAAGGTCACATGAAGCTGTCAACAGGTCCAATGAGAACTTCAAAATCAGGGTATTCTGAGATAAGGATATTTGTCTGTGAGAGAAATTTTAATCAAATTCTATAAGTGACTTTCTTTCCAGAAAAATCATTATCTTGAAAAAGTCCAGCAGAAAACTCATTTCTAGTTAGGGCATATCATTTTTAGAACAGCAATGTTGACAATCAGCTTCGATCTGTGGGGAAAGCAATAAATACAAATGTCAAGCCTGCTCTGCTACTCATTCGATCAATGACCTTGCCAACATTTTAAGCATGTTTTGTAGCCTCTAAACCCACTGCCTCTGGGGTGCATTCCTACCCTCAGAGACCACACAGAGCAGAGCCGAACCACTTCTTCACGTGTCCGAGACTGTGTGTCCCTCTGGAAGCTGGCTGGCACCTCTCTCTCCTGCCTGCCGAGGGCTGGGGGAAATTAAGCAGCCACCCTTTCCAAGAGTGGCGAGAGCTTACCCATGACACAGCAAGGACTCTGTCCTTAAGCAAGTGAGGCTAATGGATTTTTCCATGTTAACAAAAATAAAAGGGACAATTGCATGCTCATCAAAGGATGTATTGAAACTAAAGTGCAAAATAAAATACCTACTGGGAGAGAATTTCATTCAAAGTGTGGCGATTTGACAGTTCTTTATTTCCCCAAATGTCCTTCTCATTAATAATTTAGTTGGGTGGACATCATAAGAAAATGTCAACTCTTGCTGAGAGCAAGAATAAAACACAATAAGGAATGAAATGAGGAATAAGGAATGAGACTTCTAGAATAAGGAAACAAGACTTATAAATCATGCAAAAGCCTTCTTGTAGAGAAACCCAGTATGACTTTAAATACTGGGTTCCAATCAGCAAAAGGACCACACAATTACAACTTAAAAAAAAACCAGAAATGAACTGAAACTGGGATCTCTTCAGTATTCTTTCGACTCCAACCTTAGATGAACTTTTGTGAGGTGTGTAGTGTTGTTTGCCATCCACGAAGCAAGAATTAGAAGGGATCATTCAAAACACCAACAAAATCAAATACTGCTGTCAAAGTCAATTCCAGCTCCACGGGGTTCTGTAGACAGCAGAGAAGTGTCTCCTTTGCTTTCTGAGACTCTCACTGTTGACAGTAGCAGCCCCACCTGTAAACCACTACACCACCAGGGATCCTCAGATGATTCAAAGGCCATTAAGTCCATGGGGACTCATGGCGGGCCTGTAGGTGCCCGCATAGGGGAGACCTGCCCCTGTGGGTTTTCTGTTCTGTAACTCTCTATAAAAGGAGCAAGCCTCACCCTTCTCCCTCAGAGCCGCTGCCCTTTTTGACCACCGACCACGTGAGACTCAGAACAACATGGAGCTGATCATTGCAAAGAACTGTAGTTTTAGAGGGAAATAACCCCTCCAAGAGCATTCATTCTGTGTATTGCTGCCTGCCAGAGGCCCACAAGGGGGCACTCTCCTGCTGAGCTTTTCAATAGCTTGCAAGGGGAAAAAAAAGGCCTCCCTAAGGCAAGGTTGTGTGTGTGTGTGTGTGTGTGTGTGTGTGTGTGTACATGGACACCCATACTGAATATATTTATATATGTGTATGAATGTACACACAAATGTAGTTGGTTTCTAATGGTCATTTCAATTTTATAGTCTTATTTGGTTTCATCCTTTGTCACCTTTCTAAAGGTACATTTTAAATGTATTTTTTTACTTATAACAATATTAAACACCCAAAGCTTTTGGAAAAACTGTGAGAGGAAGCACATATTTTTGGCTCACCTGTGCTGGGACCTGCTCTTTACCCATCTGTTACCCATTCCTGACCCCACTCCCACATTTTCACACTCTTCAAGGTTCAGATTCAGAGTAGCACAGGAAGTTACCGTCCACCACCTGCCTCATCGTCTTTAGAAACCTACACACTGGCCATGAAATCCATTCTGACTCAGAAAAACTCTAGGGCAGAGCAGAATTGCTTCTGCGGGTTTTTGTGATTGTAGATCTTAACGGAAGCAGAAAGTCTTCCTTTTCCCCTCTGAAACAACTCTGGGGTTTACACTACTGACCTTGTAGGTAAAAGTCCAGTTCATAATCCACTGAGTCACCAGAGTGGCTTCCTATATCAAGGTCATCACAAAAATGTAAACTTTTCTAACCAAGAACTTCAATTCTCTCCGAAAGACTTGACATTTTACTTTTACATTGGAACCTAGTGGCAATTTTTACATAAAGTTTCAGATAGCGCTGAAAAGCAAAACTAATTTAATTTTAAGTGCTTCCTGATGCAGAACTAATGAAGACAGATGGAGAGTGAGAAAGAAGGAGTTCTCTCTTATTAAGTTTACTTTGATAGTTGGCTCATCTAATAATGTTTTTATACCCCTGTGATGTAGTGTATTGCTTAATGAGGCCTATTTATCCATTGTTTTCAGGTGCTGTCATGTCAGTTCTAATTTGTAGCGACCATATGTACAACAGAAACGTGGCTCTCTCTCGGGCCAGCCTCACACCATTCTCGTGCCAGTACCTTGTTGCAGCTACTATGCCAGTTCAGCTCAGTGAAGATCTTCTCCTTTTCCTCCTCCTCCTCCTCCTCACCCCTCTTGAAGACATGCACAAACTGCATGAAACAGTCTGGCCATCCATACTTCTGAGGAGCATCCTCTCTGTACTTCTAACACAGCTATTGGCTTGTTTTTCTGTCCTCTGGATTCTTCATTAACACCATAGTTCAAAGGCATCATTTTTTCATGGACAATCCTTCACTGTCCAGCTGTTGAATGCATCTGAGGTGATTGAAAATATCAAGGCTTGGGTGTGGGCACAACTTGGTATTCTGAATGTCACCTTTGATTTTTAATATTTTAATGATATCTGTAGTAGTAGTTTTGCTCAATGTCTTCCCTTTTGTAATGCACTGTAATCCTTAGCCTCCAGGTCTATGTTTCCTGCCCCATTTTGGAGGGACTTGCATTCATAAGGTAAGATGGGAGATTGGATGTATCCTACTACAGGTTGTGACCCAATTACCATTCTTACTTTCCTTGAGGTTCTATCTGACCCTGTACGGGAATGCTCTGGCCAACGCCTCTATCTTGCTCTGCTTCCTGTATCTAGCTGATCTTTATTGGAGCTCCAGGTCTGGGGATTTGAGATAGCAGGATATCTTCTGGACTGATTCTTTGGCTACCAGTTTGGGTTCATCAGCCCTTTTGGCCATGTTGGTACTTAGAGGCATCTAGACTGACTTTGAAGCCATGAATTTTGAACTTGACAGGCAACACAGCCACATGAACCATTCCCTTGATGGTTAATGAGTTCTGAGAGACTTTGGAATGCATTATGAAACTGAAAGGAGTAAGAGTACTGAGGGAAGGGTGAGGAGTTGACGTTCCACATGGTAGAGTGGCACGTTGATTTGGAAAATTTAGACATCTGAGGCATCGTTAGTCTCTACTTCATAGCAACCCATTTGTCCTGGTTTTCCTAAAAGAAATTGCATCACAATCCTTTTAAAAAAGGACATAAAATATCTAAAGGAAATGATATCATCTGGAAATATTTCAAGCAGCTTGATATTTCTGAAGTACTATATGGAATTCATTATTAATTTCTCCTTTTCACTAATGTTTCTAAGAAAAACAAACAAGGATGTAAATAATGAAACAAACAAACAAAACTCCTCATGTCTTGTACGGTCCACTGCACAACACAATTTAAGAATCATATATGGAAAAGTAGATTATACTGTTGTAATTAGGCTTAGATGGCCACAGTTGTTTCCTCTAGAAGTCAGAGAAATTGCTCCCCAACAAATAGAAAAGCAGCCCTCCAGCTAAGGGGACTGCTTGATTTGAGCACTTCTGATTGTTTGTTTTTAAGTAGATGGTAAAATGACACTGGGAAATCATATGAGAAAAAGTACCCTGTATCAGAGAGGTGAACTAAATGACGGCTTACTATATTTTTAAGATTCATGTTCAAATTTGTTGGTTCTTTGAGGTTGGAAAATGAATGAGTCTCTTTCACTAGAAAAAGACCATTATAGGAGAATATCAGCGATAGACAAAGCCAGGTCTAAGGGAAATATTCAAAAATAACTTTGTAAGAAACCTACTAAAAGAAAGCTGGCATAGAGAAGTCCTGCAGTTTCTAAGTGGAAGGAAGAAAATACTTGTGTTAATCTTTTTGAAAACCACTGTGCCTGCATAAAATAGTTCCAATAATATTTTCTAAATCCCAGTCATCTCTTCTGGCTCAGATGACTAGGTTAACTCTTCCAAGTATTGCATATAATTGCTTTCCTAGAGGAAAAAATAAAATAAAGAAAAATCCATGATAATTAATCATGGAGGAATTTCTTAAAAAGCGTGCTTACACTTTGACCTTAAGTCTCAAGTTAGGTGGAGTTTCTCATACTTCAAAAATTTTCATTTATTGCTTTCTGGGAACTAGAATCTTGTTTGAAGGCTCACATAAGGTGTTTTTCTCCCTAACCCTATCAAATAAGGTTTAGGTAGAACTAAAAACTCACATATCCCAAACTGTGTATGTGGTTATGACCCCAAGCCAACTGAATTTGTTGAAAGCTTAGGATGATCATTCTAAAAATAGAGTGGAGATGGTTTCAAAAGAAAAGGAAGGTTAGGAATATCTCTATCATATCTATATTTATATTATCTATATCTATATCTGATGGTGCTTTCCAATCCCATAAGGAATTACAGACATGGAAACCCAAAGAGGTGACTTTACCCTGTTCTATAGCATTGCTATCAGTCTGAATTGATGTTATTGCAGTAGATTTGGAACTGGAAATATGTATATAGTTTTTGAATTTTCAAAAATTTCTATTGAAAATTCTATTTTCAAATAAAAAATTCACTATGTAGTCCTATTGAAGGTAGTGTGTTTTCTTCTTTTGGCAGTATCAAGAGATTAGCTGTTTGGAAAGCTGATAATGTTGGGTCTGTAGAGCAGTGAATAATAATATTAATTATAATTGCATGCTTAATTTGTACAATGTATAGTTAGTTACACAGACAGAAAATGGATTATCTCATGGTCTTCAAAATCATTCATTAAAAAAGTTTCATAGTCCCAGCCATCAAAGGATATATCTGGTGTCTTGAAAGACTGAAGATAAAAAATAGAACATTTACCTGAGAAGAGACCACAGCCACACAGAAGAAGCACAACAGCCAGCGTGGTCACATGGTGGTGAAAGTGGTGAAAGGTCTAGGCAATAGACATCAAATGGGGGAAAAACAAACAAACAACCATATATCACTGTGTGCACACATCCCCAAGGTACCCATTGAGGACATGTAGGAGCATGAGCAAGGGTGGTGAAGAAAGCTGATGGTGCCCAGCTATCAAAAGATATAGCATCCGGGGTCTTAAAGGCTTGAGCATAAACAAGCAGCCATCTAGCTCAGAAGCAACAAAATCTACCATAAAAGAAGATCACTTGCCTGTGCGATAATAAGGGGCTGAAACAATCAGGTATCAAAGAACAAAAATCAAAATCAATGGACCAATTGACTCCCAGTATCGCTGAAGACAAATGGATACAGAGGCAAATGGAGCAGAAGAAACGATGATGCCCAGCTACCAAATGATTGAATGCCTGGAGTCTCAAAGACTTGAAGATAATCGAGTCGCCATTCAGCACAGAAACAGCAAAGTCCACATGGAAGAATCACATCAGCATGCGTGATCAAGAGGGGCCGAAGGGAGCAGATATCGAGCACCAAAGAACAAGAATCACATCATTACCAAGGAGGGGGAGAACGGGGTGGGGGAACCTAAGGCCCACTGGTGAGTAATTGGTCACCTTTTTACAGGGGAGCCACGGGGAGGAGACAGACCAGTCAAGGTACAGCTGGGCAGTGATGATGCACACAAGTTCCCTCTAGTTCCTGAAGCCTTCCTCCCCCACAACCTTCACGGTCCCAACTCTACCTTACAAATCCAGATGGACTGGAGAAGGTACACTAGTATAGAGGGAAGCTGGAGATATGGGGAAATCAAGATGGATGGGCCCCTTCAGGCCAATGGTTAGATTGGAGATGCTGGAAGGGTAGAGAGAAGGTGGGGTAGAGAGACGGCAAGGATATACACATAAGCTCCTATTTGAAGGATGGGCATCAGGGGAGGGGGTTGGGGGAGAGTTGGGCAGTGTAATAAATGACAGAACAATAACCATGTATAAACTATTGAGGGTTGATGGGGAGGAGAGAGCAGGGGAAGAGGGGAAGGCATGGAAAAGCCGATACTAGGGACTCAAGGGAAAAGGTGGACAATTGGAGAACAATAATAGAAGTGGACATGTGAGGTGCTTGACACAGTATGCTTATTTATGTATTGTGAAAAACGATGTATGAGCCCCGAATAAAATGACCAAAAAAAAGTTTCATGGTGTTGCCTTATCAGAAATACCACAAGTGACTGAGTCTAAAGAGCAGGAATTTACCTTCTCACATTCATGGTGCCTAAAGGAGGCAGTAAGGCATCCAGACTGAGCCAATTCCTTCCTCAAAGTAGCTACTGGTCTCCCTCAGAGAGCTTTGTCCGGTCTCTATCTTCCATGGTATTGGCTTTGTGTTGAGTATACTCTTTTCCGATTTCTAATACAAATAAGAAAACAAATCTAACACTTAAGACAAGTTTAACAAACACCTTATACTGATATAGCCTCATAGATATACCAAGTGGGGGGGGCGGGACACAAACTCTATTTGCATACAGTCTTCTATCCACGAGTATATTTAGGCTCCAAAACATAAAGCGATGAAGGGTGGTGGCCAATTCCATCCATAACAGCCAGATGATGGGAGGGATGGTGCTCTCCCGCTGCTCCTTGGTTGCTTATTATTAGAGAGCTAGAATGCAAACCCTGACAACCTTCCTCGATACTCTGTGCTCTTTAAACACATCGACCTGTGTTTGCAAATAAGTAACTGCTTCAAGACTGCATGCAAAGCACCTGGCCTGGTTTTCGGATCCATACCAGGCAAATCTAGGACAAAAGGTTTTCTGAGGTGCCTTGGCATAGGTGGTGGGGGTGGGGTGCATGAACACCACTGGCTGCTCTGAGGGAGGAAGCTTTCATCCCATAAGGATGTACAACTTGGGAAACCACAGGGACGGTTCTGTTTAGTCTTATTGGGTCTCCATGATTGGAAATACACACCTTGGCTGTGATCCTCTCTTTCTCATCTATTTATCTATATCTATCTATCATCTCTCTCTCATCTCTCATCTATCTCTATCATCTATCTATCTATCTATCTATCTATCTATCTATCTATCTATCTATCTATCTATCATCTATCTATTCATCATCCATCTAGAAGTTCCTTTCAGCTAGAACATTCTGTAACGCTGTCTGCTGTCTTTTGGGGAGGGTCTTCTTGCTGAGGGAAATCAGTGTTCTTCCAGGGGATGGCAGCAGTGCATTGGCTCACCTGTAAATCACAGCTTAGTGGAGCCAGTGGGCCATGACATCTGTTTCTCTCCATCAGCCAAGAAGGAGCAGGTGGCTGTCGGTTTCTTACATTTCAGGGAGGAAGCCGTTCATCAGCGCTAACCCAGATAACTTTGGATAGCTGCAACTACAGCTCTCCCATGGCACTTGCTAAGTTTAGATGCTGAATGCTGCCTCATCTGTAAGCATTTCCATTCTTATTTTCCACACAACCCTGGTGAATATAAATATAGAGGTAAATAAATAAAAAAATAACTGAATTGGCAACTTAGAATTTTCATCTCTCTTTCTGCTTTAAGACTATTGACAGCTAAAAATAATCCACTATTTGCTTGGAGTTTGAAATAGAATAAGTGGGATGGATATATTTAATAACGTGGTTGCTATGCAACTACTTAAGACAATCTATGCTATGCTTCTATCACAGTAGACGATAGCCCAGTGTGTGGCGGCAGGGAAGCGTTTTTCCATGGCACAGTCACAATCTGAGATCTGGATTTAGAGAACACGAATCACAGGAAAATAGACCACAATCACAATGACCTCCTTTTGTAGCAAGATACGGAGCTTATATTACACAATTGAATGGGTAGAAGCTTATCAGAGATGCTCGGAGCTGAGCAAAAGGGGCCCACACATAGGTCCTTGGAAGAAGACCTTTTTCAAATCAAAAGTCAGGGGAGATCAAAAGAAAGGAAATTAACTGTAGGGTACAATTTATTCTTATTTAATAAGCTTTGCTTAATATAACCCTCACAATATTTTGTAAGTAGGAGGTACTGTTCTCATTACATGCATGAGGAAACAGATTTCAGAGAGGGTCAGTAACTTGCCCACGATCACATAATTGGGAAAAAATCTGGGAGGTGAACACAAAACTTTGGTTTTAAGCCCAGGACTGATCTCATCACTTCACACTTGGTGAGGATCTCTGGCTGTGATTCCAAAGGTCTGCAGTTCAAAACGACCAACTGCTCCACAACAGAAGTACACTTTTCCTTTCTTTCCTTCTCTAGCATATTCTTAATTTCTTTATGTTTTACAATCACTTTATTAGGGCCTCTTACAACTCTTATCAAAACCCATCCATCTATCCATTATGACAAGCACATTTGTACGTATGTTGCCATCATCATTTCCAAAACATTCTCTTTCTAGTTGAGCCTTTGGTATCGACTCCTGATTTCCCCCCTTGCCTCCCTAACCTTCCCTTTCTCATGAGCCCTTAAAAATTAATTATTTTTTCATGTCTCACACCAACAGCTGTCTCCCTCCACCCACTTTTCTGTTGTTCATCCCTCACAGTTTTCGACTCCCGTAAATACTGGAAGTCTTGGGAACTTCCAGGGGCAGCTCTACCCTGGGCTGTTGGATTTCTATGAGTTCTCATTGACTAGCTGGCAGTGAGTTTGAAATGATGACTCACGTGGCACATACATTTGTATTTGTTCATCATATTAATCTTCTCTTTTATGATGGCCATACTCAAGGATCATTCTCTCTTTTGTTAAATTATAGAGATTTATCTCTGACACTGCCTAGTGGATTTACAGAGCAAGAGAACAGGCTACACAAACAAACTTTTATTGGCTATGTTGCATTTTACTGCATATATCAGCAAGAACATTTTGAAAGTTTGACTTTAAAAGATATTTGGGTCTTTATGAAAACAACTGGCCATCAAGTTAGTTCCAACTTATGTTGCTCTCGTGTCTGTCGGAGTAGAAGTGCATTGCCGACAGTTTGGAAGGAGGGAATTCTCAGAAGCCACACACCAGGCTGCGCCTTGCTAGATGCCTCTGACTCGAGTCTCTGCACTTTCCACCGTTTACATATCCCGAATGAATCTCTAATGAAGTGATTACAATGTCATATTCTTAGTTGATTTGTAGGCATGATGCTGAGAGAAAGAACCTGGTGCATAGCTAATCATTCTTGCTAGAGTTATAATGTATAAATACATATGAAATGTGAACAATGTAACCAGAATAATACCAATCTTTCTATAGGGAAACCAACTAGGAAGAAAATGGAGAGAAACATGAAAGCTAACATTTCCTTATGGAAGCATATGTTTAGTCTAAAGACAAACCCCAAGACAAACCCACTGTCAGATGTCCATTCCAATTCACAGTGACTCTGATGAGACTTTCTGAAATTTTACAGATTTCTAGGACCAGACAGTCTCAGGTTTCTCTGCAGACAGACTCGTGGGTTAGAATCCTGATCTCGCACTTAGTCGTACAACCGATCTCCAGGGAACCAGAGTCTACCTTTATCCGAAAATACAAATGATCACAATGTCTTATAGACATATGGGATCACTTCTCTTTTTGAAAATCATCATTTTCAAAAGAGCTATCTTTCACTACACAGAAGGAAGTATCTTTTAAAATAGTTGTCCTGTATTTACTGAAGCAGGGTATAAATGCTTAAAGACGATAGATTTCCATTTATTTCTACCACGTTTATCTATAACATTTGGTGGTTGAAATTTTTGCTGTAGCAGACTTTTAATGATTCACAAAATTAAAAGAGAAAAGAGATAGGTGAAAGGGCATGTAGACCAAGAAGAAAGGGTGCTTTTTCTCCTGTTTAGACTTATATTTAAAAGTCAAAAATAAATTGCTTCATATTCCCTAACATAAATATATTGCATCAACATTCTCATAATTAAGCCCATCAGTGATCTTTCATATTATAATTTCATTTGAGCAATTTCATGGGTTGCAATCAATTTTCGAAATCTATTCAATTATGCTAAACCTATCACCAAATGCAGTGTGAAGAATTATCTAATAACCTATCTGACAACACTTGATAAATTTAAGTATGGACATTCCATTGAGGTAGAGGAAAAATCATTTCTATGGGGAAAATCACGATAGGAAAACTTCACTGCAAACTTTGCCATAGATGTCATGGATGCTACGGTGACTCATTGTGTTTCTAGTCTGACGAACTCTCAAATCTGCTACTGTCAGACTTCTATTCACCTTTGCATTGATCTGTCCCTTCTTTCTGTGTCTTTCCTTCTTGTTTCCTCTTTCTTTCAAAAATAAGTGCAGTACCACAATTAATAATGACAAAAAGGGAAGGGAATGAGGTATTATAATTGCAACTTTGCCAGTATCCTTCTCTAGAGGCCTGTTACCATTTTTCTTTTTCATGATTTTTGTTTCTGCCCCGCCAAGACAATTTTGCTCATTTGTTTATTTTCCTGATCGAGTCAGCATAATGTATTCTTGCTGGTCAGAATACTCATGGCTTTGGGAACTTGAACTGATAAATATTCATCATGTATGAAAAAATAGTGAATGAATCTAAACTATGTATGTTAGAGTTCTCTAGAGAAACAAAACCAGGACATTAATAATTATATATGCATTTTGTAGATAGATAACATAAGAAACAGTTAATTAATCTATAAAGCAGAAAAAAATGGCTTCATGGAACTCACTTCTATGAGACAGCTAATATACTGACAGTCCTTCAGATCTTAAGAGCCACAGGGTAGTTCTCTGTAATTCCGGCTGTTCAGTCACAGGCAGCAAACAGCAAGGCAGGTCACTAACAGTCAGCAAGGTGATAGGGTCTGACAGTCCCCAAATCAAGAGATGTATACTCCAGTAGAGTGGCAAAGCAGGGCTTGGAGAAAGCTCAAATTACAGTGAGACAGTCCATGGGTTAGGTGTCCCATAGGTAGGAGAGCTTGCAAATGGAGACACAGAACAAGCAAGACCGCCAGCAGCACACTGGTCCGATGATCAGAGAGCAAGAGACAAGAAGGGTGAGGCTCACTGAGCTATTGATCTCTCCATCCTTCACTTAATCCCACATGTGGTCATTGGCCATGTTGGCACAATAAACCTACCTGTCACACTGTGTGGCCACAGCCACCTAAAACTATGCCAATTGTTTATTTACATACATAGAATGTTGAAAGACATGTCAAATGGTTAACTATTGAATCATCAAGATGAAGAAAAAATGAGAGAGAGCCTATAATAATTTTAAATTAAAATATTTTTCATTATTATCTTCACATGAAATGATATTGATTTGTAAAACTTGAAGTAAATCTACTATGACCAATATCCCAATATTATGCATAAAGGAGTACAATTGAAAATTACTTGTTTATGGTTTTCTCTCCACCCTTCCTACTCTTCAGATTTCATTAAAGCAAAAACCAAACCAAGTCAAACTGACCCACTGCCATTCAGCCAACTTTGACTCATGGTGACACTAGGTAAGGTTTCTGAGACAGCAAGTCTTTATGAAAGCTAACAGCTACTCTTACATCTGTGAGTTTGAGAAGCAGCAAGATTAGGAATAAAGGAGGGGTTGTTGCCATGAAATGCTCACTTTAAATGACAATTAACTGACCATGCCACAATAAAGGAGTTGGAAAGTGTCAGGATCGAAGCGATCAATAATTACTTAGTGCTCTTAGACATTTTTGAATGCTCGGTTTATTCACTGAAATCACCTATCAAACAATCTAACAATCTTACCATTAGCTAAGTACCAAAGGATAAGAATAAGAATAATCCTAAGGACATGACAACAGTACTCTTCACACATATCATTCTAGTATCACAGTCCTAATAAGCATTGCCTTCCGAGGTGCGCTCACTCTGGGGAGAGTTGGAAAGAGGAGGAGTTGATGTCTCCTTGGTTCCTGGCCCTCTAAAAAGCTCAGTTTCTTGGCCAGGGTTTAAGTAATTATTTTAGTGGGTCCTTTGACATCATTTGAAACTTCTATGGCTTCTGCTAAGCCTTATCAGGGTTCCCCATACTTTGGGTGGTGGTGGGGGTGAGATGGTTCTTCTAACCATCTGTTAGTTCTGACTTCTGGCCAATTTTGTCAGGATTGAGTGTCACTTTTATATTTCTTCCTTAAAAAAGGAGTTTCTTGTGCTACTTTCTATAATGTGGCTCAATGTCTTGCAATCTAGTTCAATGTCTTGCAAGGAAGTTCCATGATGCTCTCATCAGAAAGGAATCAGGCACACATTAGACCTGGGACGCCCCTCACAAGGTTAGGCACCAACAACTTTTTTTCCACAGGTGAGCCTGAACTCAGCCAATCAGGTGGGCCAATGCTTTCAAACTTGTGCCAACGCCCCCCTCCTCAGCCCTCCACCCCCACCCCCACCAGTGGAGAGATAAGTGGGGATAAATAGCAGACTGGGGGGTATGGGGGTGTCAGGCAAGGCACTCTCTCAGGTGCTCTCTTGCAGATTGGGAATGGGTGAGCTCTCTCCCACGTCCCATGTACAGGGCACACCCGTGTGCCCCTCTTGGGCTTACATGCTTTCTCTTCTCTCTGAATTCTCTCTCTTGGCTCCACATGCTGGTTCCTGGATCCTCTTCCAGCGCCCTTATCTCGCTCAGGTGAACGTGCTCCCCTCGAGTGGCTATCTTCCGTTGTGAACTCTTGCAGGGCTACACCTTGCGTGCTTTCCAGAAGTAGCGTGTACTTTTTGAGACTGTAGTCTCAGAAACATCCCTTTCCCCTCATAAAAGTGTTTTGGATTTACAAAACTGCTACTGCGGAGTGGTTCTTTCAGCACGGAGAAGCAAGAACCGGGTTCAACCACCCCAGAAACCTAACACAGTGACTGGGCGGGTTAGCCTGCAGATAGCAGCCCCGAGCCTAACTCTGGGGGCCAGCGGCCCTCCCTCCAGATGTCAACAGCATCGCATTTTTAAAAGACAGAGGTAATCTATTTTAAAGCTTAAAATATTCTTGAAAATAATTATTAATCTGAAGGGTCAAAGCCGCAGACTAGCAATTTCTCTTCCCACCTCCCCCGCTCCGTCTCACTTCCCAGCGATGACTTACCTCTGTTGGTGGGAACGCTCTCTGTGGTTCCCCCTTGAACGGGGCGTGCTAATTGTGGATCTCAGGTTCTTGCTGCACTTACGTGCTTTGAAGCCAGAGACATTTTGTGAATTTGTGCTTTCACTTCCCAAACCATTATTTAAAGCATCAATGTTAGTTCTCCTTCGTATATCATTTGACTTCCTATTCGTTTTTACTTTGTAGCACCTGGCACCTTCTACCTCAAAATGAGGATGAGGATGAAACTAGTGTCTGATCACACACTCTCTAGCAGTTATTTCTCTCAGCTGTTTTCTCTTTAGTTGTATTATTATTCTACTTTTTCAAGGATTAGCTTTTTATAGCCTCTTCTCACATAAAATCCATGACCACTCACTTCAAGGGGGACTGTCTGCCGGCTCAGCAGCCAGAATAATTTCTTCCATAACTTCTATTCTTAAAAGCAACTTATTCTCTCCTTTGTTTTTCTTTGTCAACTTTCAACCTCCTTTGTATGCCCTCGCCTCAGGTGATACCAGAATTTATGAGACTTCCTCCCTGTTTTCATCCTTTTCTGGGTTTTTATTTGAAAACCCTTCTTATATCTCTTTGCAGCTCTTCTGGAGTTAGCAGGCTGATATATAGTCTCAGTCCATTATGTTGACCCAAAAGGCTTCGGCATTATATTCTCTTCACCTTGTTAATTTTTTTATGTGTCACAGATTAGTTTCTTTTATGAAAAGTTTTTACTTCATATAGGAACTTCAAAAAGTTTGTGGGAAAATGGAGATAAAAATTATAGATGTTTCCACAAACTTTTTATAAAGCTTCCTTGCATTTGCTTGTCCACGTTCCCTCCTGCCTTATGTGGTATTCTCTATTTCTCCGTCTCTTTTCTTTCACTTTTCACAGTGAATTGGCTGAAGAGTTACGGGGCCGATCATTTGCTAGAATGTTTCATATTACACTAGTCACAAGATAAGCATGATAGAGAATTGCTGATGATCATCATCCTATGAAACAGTAAGAGTGGCATTGATGATGCACAAGCAATCTCTTTCCATATCTTCAATGCCTCTCCATGCAGAGTTGTTCAGGTAGCTCTCTAGCTGGATCAAACACTATATATCTGTCTTTGGGAAATATAGGAAGTCATAAAAAGCTCCAAAGAGGTGAAGGCTAGCAACAAGGGATATATGACTTGATTTAGTCCACTGACAAATGGGGAGTAAGTTCTGGTTCATACTGATGACAATGGGCTATACTTTAATGGACTATACTTCTGAATCATGTCCTTGGGCAAAAGCTCCTCTTGTGATATAAAGTGGGTGATTATTCTAAAGGGCACACACAATCTAATGTTATTGTTTTCCTATGGACCTGCCTATTGTTTGGCTAAAAATTGAGTCTCCAGAGTGAGCTCAGTTCTAGATCTGAAGGCTGTCTAAGGACAGTAGTCTTACGGGTGCCACCAATCTCTATCCTACCAGTAAGCCTGTTCATTTTTATGATTCTGAGTTTTGGTGCACATTTTTCTCCCTCTCTTCTTAAGACCTTCTTATGTTATTCTTTCAGAGCAGTTGGTAGTGGTGGCTGGCACCATCTAGTTCTTCTGGTTTCAGAGTCATGGAAACTAATGCTCACCTGATTCATTAGTTTGTTGACCTAATTGCTTCTATGCATTTTTAATTTTTGTCTCTCATCTTTCCTCCAGATTAGAAAGGACCCATAGTTGAAGTTTAGAGGCCCATACATGAATTATTAAGACTCCAATCTCTACTCACATACATATATGTGTGTGGACTACATCATGCTAGTTGAATTTGTTGCCCCTCATCGTCCTGAATTTTTAGGCCCAATCATTCCCTCAATATCTGACTAGTCTAAGAAGTTGTCTTTATTTATTGTTTTATATCTCTGATCCCTATATACTCTACCACATTCATGGAGATATAGCAAAGGTAGATATGTTTATGTGTATAACCCCACTCTCTCCCACATTAGTTAAGCCTGCATAGCTATTCATAATATCTATTCATACTTCACAGCCACTGCAGGATTCAGTATACAACAATATTTACCTCTGGTGCTGTTAACTCTTGTACTTCTCCTACTATCTTCTCCTGCCTGCCTTCATAATTTTTTGCAAACCCCTCTCTTATGGCATACTGCCCCTTGTATTTTGTCATTACTTCTTAGAGCACAGATATTCTTTATTTTTTACTTTATGAATATGATGGAAAATACTACATTCAAGAATATGAGGAGGGGAATGAAAGAAACTTCATTTATTCATCAAACATTTCTTGAGTACCTGTTAAAATATAGGAATAATGGCAGACTTTGAGGATACAGATATAAATGATCAAAATATGTAAATAAAAAGGGCAATTTCAAGTCTGAAGCCTCTTAGGAATTTCCAATTCCAATTTCCAATTGGACTACCATCCAGTGCAATCTCTTTCTTGTTTGAGCTTTCATGCTGGAATCAATGTTCTTTTTGAGGTCTGTTTAATACTATATATTTTATGTTGCTATGCCTTCAATTGGTGAATTTCTAGTTAAAAGTATTTCTCAAGTATAATGCTAAAGTTTTGTCTAGAGCTCCCAAACATAAGAAGACAGCATGTTTTATGGGTAAAATATGTGTTAGATGAGTTTTATTCAAGTATGAATTTTAGGGCTATTGGCTTTGATTTTAAGTTACCAAATTAACAACATATATTAGGTGTCTTTTAAAGAAAGCACTCACAAAACAAGGCTATGTACTGGTCAGTTGAAGGCAATGGTGTGACCAGAGGCTCACAGGACCCTAATCTTATGTTTTTCTAGGAGCATTCACTCCACATTTGCTAAATCAGTGCTAGTAGTGACAATAAAACATAGCTGGCAAAAAACAAGGATAATTTTGTCCACTGCTGTATTCCTGGTACAAGAGGAGACTAGGCTCATATGTTTAAAAGCACTAACTCGTGAAAATAGTTTTTTCCAGGGTACCTAGTGCTTATAACAAATAATATCAGTTGGTTAAGCCAGTTTATGGAGCTTTTTGAGAACAGATACATTTCCCATGATTGAGTTTTAGGTTTACATCAATTCTTCTTTATAAGGATAAAGGTTTGAAATATATTTAATTTTTTCTATGCCTCTTTTCAAAGGGTTGAGTCTGATTTTCTTCCTGGAACTGGATTTTCTATGCTCTGACAGAGAGGTGGGGGGCATGGAACCAGGGATGGCATGCCAAATGTCACAAGGATCTTGGCTCAAAGCAGACACTAGCAGAAATATAATGTGTTTCGTTGACTGTGTAAAAGAACTTGAGGGACAGGCCATATTAAACTGTGGAGTAGCCACCTCTTTCTGTCCTGGTGAAGCAGACCAACGGCCAATCTTTGTCTTGGGGTGGATTGTTTTGGGGATGGTTGATCCAAAGAAAAGTTGCTGCTGCTGTGTAGATTCTACTTTACTTGGCCCACTAATATCTTCCTGCTGGGATATTCACAACTACATGCCCCTGCTTCTGCCCTGTTTCTTTCACATCTCTGTTCCAGATGGCTGATGGAGTGTCTAACAAGGCTGCCACTTCTCTCTGCAAACCCTGAATTTTATAATCACTTTAAATCCATTTTCACAACATTTTTTATTTGTTTACATTTGTCATTCATAAAATTATTAATTTGCTAACTTAAATGTACTTCAGAACACTGCCTAAAGATTATGACTTATTGAGGACAGGATAAACCTATTTGCTATTTATAAAATATGCCTTCTTCCTATTTATGATTTTATTTTGTGTACATTTTCTTGTGTCTTAGGGACAGAATATAACCAGTAGTTTGACTCCGAATTCATGTTTCACGTTCCACCCCACCCAGCCCCATCTACACTCTCCCAACTTAGAAAGATGTGTAATGGCTTGTATGTGCTTAAAGAATTTGCCAGTATTTGCTGGTTTCCTTAAGGACTTGAGCAATGATTACCTTTAATTTTGTAATAAAACCAACAAATATTTCAGTTAAAGGAAATTTGTAGACAAAAGTGGCTTTAAGAATTTCTTTGATCTTAGAAATGGCAAATACCTATGTAGGCTCTTATTTGTTATGATTTTCATAGACAGCTGAACAAATACACTCTGTTGCTTGGGAATCCCACCAAGAAATGGAAAATAATTATGTAAAGGGATTAGAGCTCATTATTCAAGGGTTATATAAGGGGAATATGAAACAAAAGGAACAGGTGGCTGAAATACCTGCATTTAATAATTATATAAAGCAATGCTGCTTCATAGCAATACACTTTTTATTCAGTGATATTATTTTGGTGTTTCTGCTGTTATTGCGTGCTGTGTTGAGTCTCTTTTGGCTCAAAGTGATCCACATCACAGTGGAGAACTGACTAGAGGGCTTTGTAGGCTATAATCTTTGAGAGATGATCCTCAGGACACTTCTCAGGTAGGGGGGTGGTGTCCAAACCCTTGGCTTTTCAAATAGCAGTCATGGGCTGAATGATTTCACCACCAGAGCTCCTAGAATGTTTGTTTATATACTTTGCATAGTCATGTTAACAATTCAGATGTGAAAAAAATTAATCTTGACCTGGTGAATATGTGATGCAAATATAGCAGAAATGCTGATAGAGCCCAATGGAGCACAAGCATTCCATGGGAGAAAGGTTGAAGGCATGGATATCAAGGGACTCTTTTTAGATTCAGTCCTGTTAACTTTGGCTCACAATAACTCTGTATTCAAAAAAAGGAAACATTGCCAAGTCCCACTCCATCCTTAGAAATTATCAATGTCCTTGAGCCCATTGTTTCAGCCACCATGACAATTTTCTTCCTTAGGGTCTTCAAGCATGATGTTCTTCTCCAGGGACAGAGCTCCCCAAATAACATGCACAGAGGACATGAGACAAAATCTCACCACCCTCACTTCTAAGGAGCATTCTACTTATACTTTCTTCAAGCAGGTTGTTCTTTCGGAAGTCCATAAGACCTTCACTATTCTTTGCTGAAGCTATCATCCAAATGCATCATTTTTCCTGTAGTCTTCCTTATCCATGGTCTGTTTCCCAGGCATATGAGTGATTAAAAATACCATGGTTTGGGTCAGCACTCTGTAGTCCTCAAAGGACTCTTGCTCTGCCTTCAGCACATTAAATAGATGACATAACAACAGATTTGCCCAAAGTAGGAGATAGCAACAAGGTAATAAAATATACCCATTTTCAACTGCTTTAAGAATGGAACTTTAAAAAGATAGTTATTTTTGTGTCTAGGCCAAAAAGTACAACTAGACGCCAAAGGATTCAAACACTGTACAGTCTTTGGAGTTGGAAATTCAGTGGCTGATTCAAAAAACAAAAAACTGTGACTTTTTTTCATCACTATCTCATTGTGTTTTGGGAAGGATTAAATCAATAAAATGTATAAAACACTTTAGAAGAGAAAGTACTATTTAATGAGTTATTATTAAAATATTATTAATGTTAGCAAAAACAACACTCAAATATACAATAGGAGACAGATCTGAAGGGATAGAGTAAAATATCTTTTTGGAAGAGCTCCAGATGCAAAAATCTCCTGAGAATTGTCCTCCCCTGGTGGGACACAAGGAAATTGGTGCTGTTTTAAATCAACCCTGGAAAGGGAAGTTTGATAGCAGCTGCCTGACTACTGCTAGCAACGCCTTTGCTCCAGACCACAGGAGATCCTGGCAAGAATGAGAAAGAAATGTAGAAGAAAAATCAAAGTCATAAGAACTGCCCCAGTGGCAGAGTGGTTATATGTTGGGCCGCTAACCACAAGGTCAGCAGTTTGAAACTGCAGCTGCTTGTCCAGAGAACAAAAGGGCGCTCTACATTCAGAAAGGGTTACAGTCTTGGAAGTTCTACAATGCCCTGTAGGGCCTCAATAAGTCAACTCGATGACAAGGAGGGATTTCCCCTCCCCCCAAATCATCTGATACAGACTGGTGGAACTCTTAAAGTTCTGGCTATCAGATGCCCTTCAAATCAAACTACAGAAAGGTCTATGAAGTGAATAATAATATTCTTTAGTGACATACACAAAAAAGTGAAGTATATATAAATACAGTCTACATATGTGATTATAATATAGACAAGCAAAATAATTAACCTTATGAATCCAAAGGTGTCACATTTCCCCCAAAATTCAGAATGGAGGAAGGGGGAGGAAAGAAAGATGAATGGACATAATGAACACAGGAGGAAGCTGACAGTGTGCTCTTACAGTAAGGGGTTTGCAACTATTTCTATGAAGCAGAATGTGTATAAATTGTTGAATGCGGAACTAATTTGCTTTATAGACTTTTACCTAACCATGATTTAAAGCACAGAAATAAAAAAGTCCACCCCTAAGAGCTTGGAAGTATTTACCTTCATGCATACACCACGAACATCAGAATCCCTATATGGAGATTGAGGAGAAAATGAAATTAGAAAGGAGCAAACATTAAAATTTAATTTCTTTGAATTCCTATTTACAAACCGAAGGAGATTTTACTCTGTGATTTTAATTTCTTTCCAGGAATTTAATAATAAGAAACTGGAAGTTCATTCTCAAAATTGGATATAAGGGTATTGTTTTAGTTTGTAAATAATCTCCGGCAATATTTTAAGAATAGTGGCTAAACAAGGACTGTAATGAAACATTTAAAAAGGAAATTAAATTTTAACTGGAGTTCTAGTATGTTGAGTTAATTAATTAACATGCCTTTATGAACAATTTCAGAGATTAGTAGAGTCACAGCTGAAGTTCCAAGTATGTGGTATAAGGAGACACAGCAGAACATATCTAAGTTTGGGAAGAACAGGTTTCTGGACATGAGGCAGCTGCTAGGTGGCTCAGCTGATCTCGATGGCAGTTCAAGCATATGCATGACTAGTCTGTCCAAGAGTGAAAGCAAGAGAACAATAGTACCCAGTGAGAAATTCTGCTGCTCGCCTGCATTTCTGTCATGAGTAGAGTTGCTTAACATTTGTGCCCAATTCTTCCCCCTTCAGAGAGTTTTGGAAGAGAAGAACACTTCCAACTCTCTCTTCAACCCATTCTTTATCCTGCTTCATTGAGATGGTAGGAACTTGACTTTGTTTATTAAGAACTTGCCAATGGAAGTTTAATATTGGGCAAGGTCTTTAGGTCTTAAGGTTGGGAGGTTGAAAACAATCTATAGTCATCCATCTCTGCTACATTTCACATTACCCCACTTCTTTTGACAGAGTGATATTTTTAATTTGGTAGCTCTACTCATAAGCTGACACAGTGTTTAAGTGCTCAGCTGCTAACCAAAAAAGTGAGTAGTTCAAACCAACTAGACTTTGCCTGGAAGACAGATACTGCAGTCACCTTCCTTAAGATTTATAACCTCGGAAATCCTACAGGACGGTGTTATTCTGTCACATAGCGTCTCTGAGCCAGAACCACCTAGAAGGCAGTGGATCTAGTCCTACTCACATGGAGGAGAGTACCACTGTTTAAATTGGTTCCAACTTTTCCTGCAGAGGGTAAGAGGCTTCGAAGTCCACTTGAGCTTCAAATATACACCGTATTCTCCAATACAATTTCCTAGTAGGACCAAATATATTGGGATTAAAGCATGCTGAGGAGTCCCTGGGTGGTTCAAACAGTTGCATTCTCCACTACTAGCCCCAAAGTGGGCTGTTTGAACCTACCAAAGGCTTCTCAGAAGGCAACACTAGTGATCCACTTTGGAAGATTTCAGTTTTGAAAATCCTGAAGTATTTTTGCTCTTCATAGCCAGGGTGACCATGAGTCTGATGAACTCCACAGCAACTAGTCATAATAAAGTATATTTGCCCATTTTAATCATGTGGTACTATATCTCCCATTGAAGTGATGATTCTGGGTATGTTCCCATATTCAATATGTGCAGCTCATAGATGCTGGTGTCTATCTGTGGCATCTCTTCTGTAGGAACTCTGACAAAAGGGAGCATAACAAGGCATACTCGACATAACAGACAGCATATTCCATGATAATTTGGTCAATCCTACAGACACTGTAAACAAAACTCTAAATGAAAGACAAAAACCCAAAAGCTGACAACATATGTACAAATATGCTTGATACAATTGACATATACAGTTATAAAAGCTATAAAACCCCCTAATAAAATGATCTTTAAAAAAATAACATAGCTCATATCTGCACCTCCACCCCCCAAAAAAGGAAGGGTATACTCTATCTTGAAGCACACCCATATTATTAAATATAAGATATATAGGTCAATATATATATTTATAGTTTTTTAGGCATCACTGCCCTGGTGGTGGGAGTAGGAGGCTCAGCATTTGCTCCTGTGAGCTGGAATTGAACATCCATCCCAGTGGGCCGCAGTCCTGCACACAACCACTATGCTACCAGGGTTCAGCCCTCAAAATATATTATACATATATGGCATATATTACACATACTGGGAATGAGTAAAAGTATTGCTATAAATCATATGCATCTTTATTAAGCAAAAATATCAAAATGTGAAACTAGTGTTTCTGGCATATTCTCCATTTAGATCTAAAGCTAGAATTTCCATCTCTCTAACCCTAGCCCATATAATTTGGTGTTTTTTCGATTAATACAACATGAATATAGACGTTTTGGTACCCCTGAGAGAACCAAATCTCATTTCTTTAAATGTTTCTTGAGCTTGGGTAACCAAAGCAAGTGTGAAGAAGGAAGATGAAAGCTATAGAACAGATGGGGTAAGTGTTGCCCAAGGAAAGTTGCATACCATAATCCTTGCGACCTGTGAAGACTGAGTAGGTGTGTTATTGTCATGGATTCTTCAGTGTAACTTTTCTGCCTCTTTCCTTACCTGTGCAGTTTCCATTTTTCCTAAGACTTCTTCATAAAAGCCATTGGGCTAGTCTGTGTCTTTCAAGAAAATCTATCAAGATCCCTCTTTTGGAATGCCCAAACACAATTGCTGTAAACTTCTGAGTTGACCTCTCTTCCTGGAATCTAACTTGTCCAGCAGATTCTCTGGAAAGCTACTGTTTGCAGTGGACCTTTTATGGAAAATACTCTGAAACAGAAATGCATGCATTACTGGGAGAACTTGTCTACTGCCATCTCTTGTTCACAGAGAAATGTGCAAATATGTTTCGTCTGGAATGTATCTATGTTTATATGACGGGTAATCCTAGTAGCAACACTGTGGACTTAAATTTGGTAAGCGCCAAAGAGTCTTCAAAAACATCATGAAAAGTTCCTCTTAAGTTAGTTTTTCTCTGAACTCTTTTAAAGCTCCTTGACATATATGTATATCCATCTACATATCCATATTATGTATTATTATGTAGATAGCCATACATGATATGACGAACAATAAAAATAAGAGACAATGTATTTACTGTACTTGTTAGCAACTATTTTAATATCAAGTAGTGACGACTGCTATGAAGAACAATAAAATAGAGAAAAGGTATATGTTTTCTTTGTTGTTAGCTATGACTGAATTGGCCTTGACTTATGACAATTCTGAACAAAATGGAGGCAAATGCTACCTGGTCCTGTGCCATTTCCATGATTGATTTCATATCCATCGGATTGTCAAAAGCAGATTATTAGACCTTTCTTCCTAGTCTATCTAAGTCTGGGAACACTGAGGAAACTAGCCCAGCATCATAGCAACATGCAAGACACCATTGAAAGATGGGCAATAAGTGGGCTTGATAAGCAGGAGCCAATCATCAAACCACATTTTTCACATGGATCATCATTGCTCACGTAGAGAATGATTTGGTGTGGTGGATTTCAAGAAAGCGATCCAGAAAGGAATCACAGAGGAATTGACATTTGGCCAGATATCTGAATATAGTGAATTAACCACCTACGTTCGTAGGGGTAAGCTAGAGAAACAAATTCATAGACATGCATATGGATATAAGGGAAAGGTTTATATACAAGAGGAATGGAACATTGAGAAAGCATCCCAACCCAGTTCAGTTCAAAGTCATAAGTCCGATATTAGCGCATATGCCTGATACCAGTTTATAAAGTCTCCTTCTGACTCATGAAGTCACAAGTCAGTGGGTACAGAATCCCGCCACTGTCAGGGGTCTCCCCATGGCTCCTTGCTTCCAGGGCTCAGGGTCCATCAACAGCATCCAGTGGTGGTAGAAGCAACTCAGCACTGGCAGGGGTCTCCATGTGGCTTCTCCAGCTTCAGAGGTCTGATTCCATCAGAGTAAGGCCACGTGGCTTCTCCTCCGACTCCTCCAAAGCTGCCATCTTGTCTTGTCTATAGTTTATCATCTTGGAGAATGACTCCCAACAACTGGGGAGATGACCTCTCATCTCCATGAGGGAAATATTGCAAGATTTCCCAGAAGTCTCAAGAGAAAGCCATGACCACACAGAGGCCTCATTGGCTACTCAATGGTTATCTCCAGATTAATAGGCTAGACTCCACCCCTACATCTTAATCATGAAATTGACAACTTGAATACATGACCACCACACCACCCATAGAGAACTCTTGGAAAAAGAACATTCCAGACAGTGAGGACAGCAAATGAAAACCAAAATTGGTCTATCTGAAGACTAGACGAACTGCTGTAGAGGAGTGAACAAGAGGAAAAAGGGTTAGAAATGGGGTCCAAGAGGAAGCTAGTATTGGGGATTTTTACAAGGCCCTGTGTGACTTGGCACTTTTTTGCACTTCATTCCGTCAGAGCACTCATGAAAAATTTTGAACAGAAGTGTAGCTTTCCTTGGTGGATCTTTAAAGGCTAAATCAATCCTCAAACAATGTAGTGCAGAGATACAGGGCAGAAAAGGTAGAGTCAGAAAACCACCAGAGGCTGCTGAAATCATCATAGAAAATGTCTGGTGAGAAAAGAAAAAAAGAGAGGACTTAGAAGATATTTTAAACATACAGGTACAGACTTGCTGATGACCGGATATGGTAAAAAAGTGAGAATTGTTGTTTGACTCCAAACATTATGCTTACTGTTAAATAGAAATTCTTGTTACTTAAGAGGAATAGTGGTATCTATTAAATTTTTACTTTTTTGAGCTCAGGAAGTATAAAGCCACAAATTGGTGGAGCAGAAAATTCTCTTTGTAATTTTGCGTATCTATTTTTAGCCCATTTACTGATTGATGTCTTCGTGTTCTCATTGATTTGTATGAGTTCTCTGAAATATTTTAGTTCAAGGTTTTATTTCTTTTTATAGTGTAATGGTAAATGGTAGTCTTTTGCATCTCTTTCAGGCATTTTTGCCTTTTTATGTAAGCACATTGTTTTTTGAAAGAAAAGGCATGGGGATTGAAAAAAAGTACCTTAAGGCAATCTTTCCAAAACCAGAATTGTCTTTTTACCTAAATGTTTCTATAATATTGGAATACATAAAAGCAAAGCTTTTGATTTCAATGATATCATTAAAAAGTTAGTTGTGGGATTTATGTTATTTTATACAGTATGCTTATGTATAGATTTTAATTCTTCATAGGAAAAGTAAAGGATTTATGGTGCTTCTGTTCTATATGTATAAAGGAGGGAGATAGGAAGAAGATTTTCAAAATTATTGGCTCAGTGTAAGAACTGAATTTAAAATGAGAGACTTTTTATGAGCTCTAAATGTAATAAAGTAGATAGGTATTTGTCAATGTGTAGTCTATGGTAGGTATTTTGAAGCTGTGTGCTCTCGTTAGGGAGTTGGTTTTTATTTAATTGAAAAACATAAAGATCGTTCCAGAGATTTTTTCCTTAGATTACATTAATCTAGAATTGGTTCCCTACTCTTTATGATTCATTTGTTAATTTAAACTATGAAAAGCTAAAATGCACCCCCATGGATTTGATTCCACCTAGTAAAGACAACAGCTGATACTCATAACCATTGATAATCTTGAGAAGAATAGAAGTTACAGAACATTTAGTTTTGCTCATATTAAATTTTATTCATCTACATGGATCACGAGGCAGTTGTGCAAATAGAACAAGGGAATGCTACATAGCCTAAAAGTGGGAAAGGTGTGCTTTAGCCTCTCACCATACTTATTCAATCTTTTGCAGTGCAAATAATCAGAGAAGCTGGATTATAGGAGGAAAAATGTGGCATCAGGTTTGGAGGAAGGTTTAATACAATGTACAGTCTCCCTTTGGAGCTTTAGGTCATTGGGCATGGAGAAAAGGCGAGTTTGCACCTTACACTGAAGGAAAGAGACAGAAATCTAGGCAAGTCTGTGCTTCAAGAGATTTCATCTCCCAGGTTTTGCTGGAGCTCCATATTCATTTCTTAGGGCTTCCATAACAAAATGCCATAAATTGGGTAGCCTATAAAAAGTGAAATTGGTTGTCTCAGTTACAGAAGCTAGAAGTCCAAATCAACATGTTGGCCACAGCAGGTTGCCCCCTTCAAACACTTTATTTCCAAACATCGTCATGTTCTTGGGTACCATATCTTTGGTGAGCACATTTTGGGTTAAAATCCTTTTTGATACTTTAAAACCTTCTTCTTGCAAAGTTACCATAGGTATGGAAGCAAAACTTTTGATACTGTCCTGCTCCTTCTAGACTGAATGGCAAACTTCCCTCCACAGACTTATTCTTTATGTATGCTGCCATCTGAGAAGCTTCTGGATTAGAAAGGCGGGGCAAAGTACAGGAGCGATGAAGACATGTTTGCTATTTCTCAAAGCAGAGTGATAATTTAAACTCACAGAGAAAGAGAATCAAAAGCAAATGCAAGCACAAATTGTGGTGTATTCAGTCACAGAGTGTTGATATGTTCTTAAAGGGGTAGAGAAAGGAGCTCAATAGCTCAGTGGTTGACGAGAGAAACTTGGCAGTCAGGCGGAGTGTGTGTGAATTTTCCATTACGGATGTTTATCTACTTTTTGAACACTCTCATATGCTTGGGCAAGCTTCATGAGCAAGAATTCAAATGCAGATCATTTTGCTCAAGTATAAAAATTAGACTATGACCTCTGTACCCATAACTACTTACTTGATATCTGAATGCACATGGGAGAGGTGATTCTAATGATTTCTCTGCTTATCAAAGTTCTCCCAAAGTTATCTTTGGAGCGGGAAAACTGTGGTTAGTACATCTAAAGGATTTTCAGTAAAATGCATAAAAGGTATATTAAAGGGCAAACTAAGTGTTCAATAAATATTTGTTGAAAGAAATATTGAATTATGGGTAAAAAGTGCCACTTACTGATAAGACTAGGCAGGTCTGAATGTAGGAACATTTTAAGAACTTTGAGAGATGCCAATGCTAATATAATTTGAGATGCATATTTCAGACATGTCTTGCTTGTGATAAGCCAATTAACCAGGGCAATGAGCCCGTATTTTGGAGAAACATTGCAGTTTTGATAGCTCTGTTCTTATGACTTTCAGAGAGTACCAAAAGTAGCAGAACTAGTTTGTTCTGCTTGTTTTTCTGTCTCTGTCTCTCTCTGAAAGCGTAGGTTCTAATACATTTTAATTGGCATAACAGGCCCTCCCCTAAAATATGAGCTTTCCAGCAATTTAATGAAGGCTGAGTGAAATGTCTTAGCCTGGGATCCATTGGTATAGCAAAAATCAACTCCAACATATGTTTCAACAAATCTCATATACTTTCACAGCTGTGTGACTGAGGGTCAACAACTTATTATGAATCAACCACTATTTTCTTATCTGCAAATGATGATAATATTTCTTTTTCACGGTTATTTTGAGGATTAGTGATAATATATAATGATTAGTATACTATAGATATTAAAATGATATACATTTCAAAAATTTAAAAAGATAATTCTAAAGTGAGAAAATGTTCATAAATAATACAGAATTTTGCCTAGAAATTGATTTAGAAGTAACAAAATCCAAGATTTTAACCCTGGACAGTGAGTATAATACAGATACAAACCTATTCGATATTCTTTTTTTCCTTTTGGCGATTATGCCAAAATAGTTAATGTTTTATCACAATTGAAAGGATATTAAAGGGAACATCTATCTACCCTTTAGCTCAATTCAGCCACCAATAGCATTTTGCCACATTTGCTTATCTATGTCTTATCTATATGATCTTGTTACCAATTTGGACTCATGTGACCTTTGGTGTGTCAGAGTAGACCTGTGCTCATCAGATGTTTAGTGGAGAAGAGTTTGATAAGCCAATCATCAGTCTTTTCTTCATAAGTGCTCTGGGGTGGATCCAAACCTTCATCCTTTGGGTTAAAAGTTCAGTGAATTGACCCTTTACACCACCCACACATATCTGTGCCTGTATGTGTGCACTGTGTGTGTGTGTGTCTGTGTGTGCACCGAGTCCTGGCAGTGCTGTGGCTCAGTACTGGGCTGCTAACTTCAAGGTCAGCATTTGAACCCACCAGCAGCTCTGTATAACAAAGATAAGGCTTTCTGTTCTCTTAAAGATTGACAGCTTCAGAAACTTAAAGGAGTAGTTATACTACATAATGGGTTATACTATATAGGCTAACAATTCGCTGAGTTTGAGATACATATATATGACATCAAACCAACTATACGGAAAGATGGAATGGAAAGATAATGAAATTTCCCCACAAACTTTTAGAAGCCCCTCATATGTGTGCATATACCTTGGTAATTGTCTCCTACTCCCTGGGGTGTGCTAGTTTCTTTTTCTTGCGTGGGAAAGAGTCACTTTGCATACATTTGAATGGGTGTACACTAATGTAATCCATAGGAGTGCTGGTGGCGTGGTACTAACTGATGGCACAGTCAGCATCTGAACCCACCCCGAAACCCCCCAGGGACAGGCCTCCTCTGGCCTCAGGGCTCCTTTGGATTGGGATCGACTTGATGGCAATGGGTCTGCTATAGTACAATTGGGCTCTGGTGGCACTGGGGCTGAAGCACTCAGCTGCTACGCAAAAGTTTGGTGATTTGAACCCACCCGCCACTCCACAGGGGAAAGATGTGAGTCTGACGCCATACACATTTGCAGCCTTGAAAACATTATGAAGCAGTTCCACTCTGCCCTAGATGGATGCTATCATTTGGAACCAGCTTGACAATAGTGACTTATTTTTTTTAATTAAATCATTTTACTGGGGCTCGTACATCATTTTTCACAATACATAAATAAACATACTGTGCCAGGCACCTTCACGTGTCCGCTATTATTGTTCTCCATTCATCTGTCTTTTCCCTTGAGGCCTTGATATCGGCTTTCAATCTTTTCCCCTCTTCCCCTGCTCTCCCTTACCCACCAACTGTCAATTCCTTATATACTATTATTGTACTGTCATGTCTTCCACTGCCCGATCTCTCCCCTGACCCACTCCTTTGATGCCCATCCTTCAAATAGGAGCTTATGTGTATATCCTTGCAGTGGCTCCGTCTCTCTACCCCACCTTCTCTCCACCCTTCCAGCAGCTCCAATCTAACCACTGGTCTGAAGGGGCTTACCCATCCTGATTTCCCCATATCTCCGGCTCCCCTTTCCACCAGTGTACTTTCTCCAGTATATTTGTGTGACATTAATTTTTACTAGCTTCTTTTTGTGTGTGTAGGATATTTATGTACTGACTTAGCCCTTTATCTTCAAGGTTCCATTAGCTACCTAGCACTTAGCCTACTGCACCACCAGGGGCCCAAAATATAGCAATATGGCTATAGCAAGAAACCCGCTGGCTTACTTGTTCTAAGTTGGATGGAACCACAAGCCAGGAGTTTGCAACCATTGCCTGCTCCATGGGCAAAAGATGAAGCTCTCCAGTCCCATCAAGATTTATAGTCTTGGAAACCCACTCAGGCAGTTCCATCGACTTGATGGAATATGTTTTGTTTGCTGCAGACACAATCAAAGTGCCGAAGGTCACTTTTCCAAACGTGTTACTCACTGCTGCTTTCCCCCTAGTTTTTGGCCCGCAGTTTCCTCTGACAATAATACAACTGGCAAGGTTTAACACTTTCACAGAACCCACTGCAGAGAATCGGGAGAGAGGTGTTGTTCTTTCCCCTCTGTGTACCTCCACGCTCAACCTCTTCTTCTCCCTTATCTGCGCACATTTCAGTCAATTCTACCTGAGGCAAACTTTAATATGCTCCCGCACCTTTGCCAACAATTTCTTCTCCCTGATTAGAATTCACTACCCTGCCATAAATTAGACTTTTCTTCATTCACAGAATGTGATCCATTTTCACCAAACTCTCTCACTGCTCTTCTGTGAATTGTATTTTTTTTGATTAAAATAACATTGTATTGTGTTTTCAGTGAATGTTTCAAGGTCACTTTAGGTTCCCACTGAACAATTTCTACACAAAATTACCCAGCGAAATGGTCACATTCTTCAAAAGGTCTGAACTCTCATGAGTTCTATCCTGGTTGTTCCATTCCCGCTCACCCCCCCACCCCTGCCCCCTTTGCTTTGAAACAGTGGTTGATTCTTGGTCTCAAATAGATGTCTTCGTGGAAGGATCATCACGTTTATGGGTGATATGAGTTGGGTACTTTTGAGCCAGCCCATTACTTACCTGCTAGATGAGTTTGCAGGTTACTTTCAGCTCAAAGTTCATAGGGTCTTCCAGTCTCAAACAGTCCAGTACATCCAGGCTTTTGTTTTTTGTTTGTGCTTTTAATTTATTTCTTTTAGAAATTTGAGGTTCTTTGCCACATTATTTTTCCTTTATGTTAGTGACCATCTAGTGTGGAGCTGATTAGAATAGTCAGCAGTGAATGCCCGCCACACCCCCCCTCAAGAAAAACCACATGGGCGCGGTCCTGATTCTTAGGGACCCCATAACAGAGTAGAACTGCACTTTTAGGTCTCTGTGACTGCAGATTGTGTGTGTGTGTGTGTGTGACTGCAGATCTTTCTAGACGCAGAAAGCCTCATCTTTCTGCCTCAGAGCATGATGGTTTGAATCAATGGGCTTGCATTTAGAAGCGCAGCACAGGACCCACTAATCCACCCAGGTTCCTTGCAGTGGACATTAGTTTCTGGGTATTTAAATGTTCGTGTTACTTTACAAAGAGCTTATAATATTTGTTTTAAGATTGATGTATAGTTTAATATAATGATAGTCCTTTAGGATCATCAATGTTTCATATGCTTTAGAAATTGATTTTCTTTATGACTGAGTCTTATTTCCTTTACTTATCTATTCATCTTTTGATAGACACAGGATGACTTCTATCTCTTTACTGTGTATGAAAGGTGTGATATTGCCGTATCACTTTTGTTTAACTTTTTCTCTTTTTTCCCCAGTCATGTTCTTTTAACTCCCAGAGTTTGCTGGGATTGTGAAAATTAAGTGATAAATGGACTACTGAGGGGGAAGATTCCACTCCTTGTCTGTTGTCTGCTGCTGCAATACTCAAAGCGGTGGCCGTGTCACCCAGAGTGAAGATGTTTCAACAGAGCTTCCAGTCTCAGAGCAGACTACAAAAAAGGAACAGCAACCCACTTTGGAGAAAGAAAATCTTATGTATAACTTCAAACCACTGTCAGATAATTGATGGCCTCATGACTGGGTGCAGAACATTGTCAGAGGTAGATCCAGAAGATGGGCCCCTCAGGTCACAAGGCACTTGAGAATTCTGCCACCGAACCACCCATGCACTGCTGGCACAAGGCATTTGAAAATGTGACTCATGAAGAGCTGTTTCAAAAAGTAGAGTTGATCTAGTCAGTAGACTGAATGGGGTCAAGCTGGTGGTTAGATAAAAAAGTAAGGTCTAGTGTCAGTGGTGCTGGTTCCTGGTGGTGTCTTTGGAACAGTCATTGCACTTCTCAATTCCCTTATTTCTAAGATGATGAGAAGTGGATTAAGTTCCCTCACAGTGCTCCTGTCCAATCTAGCAGGTAATTCTGTTCTGACGCTTGGTAATATGGTGATGTAACTTTATGTGTCCTCCATAAACTAGTTATCATCACTCTGATCTTCTAAGACTGAAGAGTGGTATTATTTTCTTATATGAAATTTATTTCACCTCCTTCAGTTTTTAATACAATTATTCTTTGATCCTCCTCAATTTGTTAAATAATCTTTAAAAATTCTTGACCCAGAATTTCTGTTCACTGCCTCAGAGACACAAAGCAAATTGAAGAAACTCAATAAGCTAACCTGCCTGTTTCAAAATATGCTTCCTTCCTAAAAATGAGCAGCATTTTATTGATTCCTTTGACTGAAGAGTACCCTAACTAGTGTCTTCTAGACCTAATAATGCCCATAGTTCTCATAGCTGTCTCTGTTGAAGGATGAGTTACAGCCATTGTTTTATTAATAGAGTATGGATTATATTTATTTTGATAGATTATGTCACTCTGTTCTTACTGAACCTTATCAACTACTTCAATTCCTGCCTGCATTGCCCAACCCACAAGTACTGCTCTGTTCTCCTTCTTGCTATTACCTAGGAATCCACCCAGTCTCAATCAGAAAAGAAGAGGAACAGACCTGCTTCCTCAAAGTAAATAGTGGTTTGCATCTGATTCTCACTTCATGCTCAGGGATAAGATTAATAATAATAATAAAAATAAAATCTAGCAATGCTACCAGGTGGCCTAAGGCACAACCAGAATTATATCTCCCACTGTAAGCGCTTAGATTTGGAGGTTGGTAGGTATGCAAAGTTAATGAATGGGGCTGGTGGTTCTGATACCGAACTGAGGAATTTTATGGCTGGTTTTGACCCAAGTTACATCAGTCTTGTAAATCACAGGCTATCCTTGTCCTGAAAGTGCTACGCTTGTATTCTATATCATACTTAATATCCAGTATTGCAGTCTTGAATACTACTACTTTAAAATCAAAGTATGGATCATAATTTTATACTGTTTTGAAGCCTTCTCTCATTTTAGTGTCGCACATTTACAATTTAGAAATTTGTATTATTTTAAAAAACAACTCTATTGTATAAATGTTACATACATGATCTATGCAATGAGTAAATATTATATTTCCTTGAAGAGATTAAAAATACCTACACTAGAATGTTTTTATGTAGCTTCAAAGGAAGAAAGTGCATGTATAACCAATACATTTTCTCCTATGAGGCTGTTCCTGATGCCACCCAATGTATTTTCGATTTCTACCCAAACAGTGTCATCACACTTTTGGTAACTGTTTCCTCTACTTCTGTTTCAACATTTAACTGTGAGGTCAACAGAAAAATAAGTTCCAGTTTTACCTTATAATGAGGAAGCTGGTGATTCTGAGACCTGAGTTTAAATCCTGGCTAATGTAACCCATGTGTGTTAGCTACATAATCTCCTGTCAACTTGAGGTCAGGGGTGGAGTCTAGCCTGTCAATCAGGTCATAGCCAATAATGCCTCTGTGTGAGCATAGCTTTCTCCTAAGAATTCTGAGAACTCCTGTCTTCCTTCCGGAACACAGAAGACACAATCTCTGCTTCATCTTCCTGCTGACAACACACATGGAGCCATGTTGATCTCAGCTAAATTTCTGGAGTTGGAAGAGCCCTGCGGAGACCCATGCCAGAGCTGAGATGCTTCCATTGCCACTGAGTGCACGAGACATTCCACCCACAGACTTGTGATCCTTTTGCTTTTAGGATCATGACATGAGTTGCATCAGTCTGAAGAGAATTTTATAGACTAGTTTTGAACATATGGGCTAATATAGAAATCATGGACTTGATCTGGACTGGGTCAGAGTGTTTTCTTAATATACAATGACTCTTGGATATAAAATTCTCTCTCATATACATATGATTGTCTCTGGATTGGTTTATTTGATCAACCCAGACTAGCACATCCATCATGCTTAGCCACTGTTTTTATGTTTGTGGTTGGTGACTCATGCATCGCTGTGGCACAAAACAGGGTTTAGCAAAGTTTCTGAATCAAGAGAGAAAGAAAGTGCAGGTAATCAACAATTAATGAAAACCCTTAGCTCCTAATAGTCCAATGTATAAGTGATTGTGAGGATGTGGAAGGATCAGTCAGAATTTTGTTTCATTGTTTTTGGTGTCACTATAAGCGAGGAGCTGACTTGATATCAGCTAAAAATGCAACAATATATTCAAGCATAAATTTTTAAAAAGTAAATAGGATATGGACCTAGGAATAAATATTAAAGAAGATGTGTCCATGTCTATTGGCTCACTTTTAGCAAAGGCAACTTGACTGAGCTGTAACTTTGTTCATGAAGATTTCATTCATCTAATACATATTTCAGAAGCACTTGCTGATGAAGATAAAGAATTTCAGCCTTCACTATGAATTGCAATTCAATTTAAAGAAACACCCAAATCCTCACAACTGGATAAGCAGACAACATTGTGATAAACGGAGAAAAGAGTGAAGTCAAGGATCATCCGTGGATCCCCAAAAATGCTCACTGAAGCAGCACTCAAGAGAGAAAATGATTCATTGCATTGGTTAGATTTGTTGCCTAAGATAGCTTTAAAGTTTTGAGGAGCAAGTCAGGACTGATATATGCCTGACCCAAGTCATAGTATTTCCAGTCAACTCATGTCTATAGGAAAATAGTGGATTGGAATAAGGAAGATGAAAGGCAAATCTATATATTTGAATTATGGTGACTTTGAAGATGATTGAAGGTACAACGCTCCTTAAAATGGAGGGAAGTAAGACTTCCTTTCACACACTTGGAACATATTATCAGGAGAGAACGGTTTTTGGAAAAGGACATCTTGTTTGGTAAAATATAAGGGCAGCAAAAAAGGGGAAGACCTTTGACAAAATGGATGGACACAGTGGCTGCAACACAAGCTCACACATAAGAACCTTTGTGAGGATGGTGCAGGACTGGGTGGGGCTTTGTTCTTTAGTACATAGGGCCCTTTACGTCAGAACTGCCTTGATGATGACGTTCTAAACACTTTTCTAGAGAAAGGAGCCAAACTGGGGCATTCTATTTTGGTGGCTTAACTTTTATCAGTGAGAACAAACTAAACAAGCAACCATAGCTCTATACAAGGCTTTATGAATATAAGAAATATAGAAAATGAGTTGTAAAGCCATAGCCATAACAATATGAAAGTCATATTGTAAATAGTTTCTATATTTAAATTTCAGAGCTACCTTATTGACTAAGTTTAATCATTACCCCAATAGGTCAGATATAAACAGGTAAAGCAACATGTGTGGGATTTAAATGTGAAGATCTATGCATTTCATGACAATTCCCATGCTTAGAAAATGGTCAATCTTAACCAGTGTGCCACCAAGACTATATGCCCATTATAGTTATATTATCCCATGACCTCCTCCTTGCCTATTGTGGAAGAGACTATTCATGCACATGGGATATCCATGTGCTTTCTTACAATTCCCAGTATGCCTTCTTATCCTTGTTGGATGGGGGCAGTATCAGTGATTCTGACAAATAAACTCTTAGGAAAAGAGCTAAGTGGTATATCTAAGTTAGAGAGCGTGATAGGTTTATTGTGCCAACTAGGGCAATAGGAACATGTGGGCAGAGTTTGATCAGGTCGCAGCTTGATTGGAGGGTGACCAAGATACATGAAGAAAGTTGGCATTCCCTATCTCTCTTGCTCCCTGGTAATCAGACCTGGGTGCTGCTTCATTAGCTAGTTCCCTGTCTAAACATGTGTGCCACAGTACCTCTGGTCCAAGCCAACTCGAAAAGCTTGAGACTTCTTCCAGTCCTGCTTCTCCATGCTGCTGGTGTGTACATCACTTGAGCTTGCGGCTGGTGGATCCTGTCGCCCTGATCCCATGAGGACCTGCTTTGCTAAGCTTCTAGGCTACTGACTGTTACTGACTCACCCTGCTGCCTGCTGCCTGCTGCATGTGGAAAGACTCTGCCTGTTTAGACTGAGAAAAGACTTTCTGTTTGCTTCTTTGATCCTGGACCCAGCATCTCAGTAAATATACCTCTTGCATATTAACTATGTCATGAAAGTGAGTTGAACTGAACCCTTTGTACTGCTGTGTGGGCTTATTAGCTGTTATATTCATTCTCACTGTATAAACCTATCCATATATTCTGTATATATTTGTGGATAAGTCAAGTTTTTCAGCAAATTTTTAATGCCGTTTTTGTGGTAAAATTAGGTGCCCTGGCGGATTTGGGATCAATTTATACTCAAGTATATATGGTATGTAGTGTGTGTGTGTGTGTGTGTGTGTAATCATAATCATATAATCTTAAGTGTCTTGGTTTTATTACTTTAGAGGACACTGCTAACTCAGGGATGTAATGGTCAATGGGTATCCGATCTCATATGACTCATTTATCTTCCAAAGTGATCCTGAAGGCACATATGGATGGCTTCCTCTAAAGAGTGGATATTGGTTGCATGTCTTGACTTATAATGGGAGGGATAGACAAAATTCCATCGTTTTAAAGCACTGATGTCAGGATTTGTGTGCTGCAGCAGCCTAGCCTAGCCTGGTGCTGACTAATAAAGTAAGCAGAGGTAGACTTTGAACCTTTCCTCACGTCACTGTCTCACTATCAAGTGAATTTCCCAAACCCATTTTATTCTCCTTGTCCACAAATCTGTAATGGTACCCTCGTTGACTCAATACAAACCCCTCACCTT
This sequence comes from Nesogale talazaci, assembly GCA_004026705.1. NCBI lineage: Eukaryota > Metazoa > Chordata > Mammalia > Afrosoricida > Tenrecidae > Nesogale > Nesogale talazaci. The sequence continues at coordinate 68,014 of PVJH01003818.1, read as the reverse complement.
CGTATTTAACCCAACTTTGTTTTCCAGATTTATTTCTCATTGTTCCTTTCATGTTAAGTACCATTAAAAGCCAAACAATTAGGCTGGTAATAGCCTCATTAGGATTATCTTAGGCACTTTTGCCTTTGTGGAGCCCTGGCCCCTACAGAGGAGCTCTGTAGGCATGAGTGGGGTCAGTGTGGGCCACGGATCACAAAGCCGGTAATTTGAAAACAGATGAGGCTGATTGCTGCTGTAAAGATGTAGAGAAACCCTGAGGGCTGCTCTGCTCTGTTCTAGGACTGCGATGAGTTAGAATTGACTCGATGGCAGTGGTTTTATTTGGGGGTCATCCTTCTGCAAAATATGAGTATATTATATATGTTCTTCAACTAGAAAAGTTATTTTTAATTTTTTTAAATATTAAAAAATGCTGAGATATTTTCTATGGACCACACTAGGATTGCAGACCCTTAGAAATGAAACTACCATCCCCTCAAGGGCCATCAGTGTGAAAAGACTTTAAGAAGAGTTAAACCATTAGTCTAATGTTTTTTTAAAGTTGGAAAATTGTGGAATTGGGACCAGACCTGTTCCCTTTGACTCCGAAGCCAATGAAGTTAATCATTGTAGTAAAGCAGTTTAATATTATACTCAGTGTTAGTCTGGGTAGACTAGAGAAATCAACTCGTAAACCATGCCTATATGTGTAAGGGAGAAGTTTATATATAAGAGGAGTTGAACATTGAGGAAGCATCCCAGCCCAGACCAATCCAAGTCCATATATCTGATATCAGTCAATAAAGTCCTCTTCAGGCTCACAAAACACATGCAATGATGCTGAATGCAGGATGATCACAAGCTAGTGGGTAGAAAGTCTTTGAACCCAGTGGTACTATAAACATCTCAGCGCTGGCAAGGATCTCTAAGTGACTCCTCCAGGTCCCAGGGCATGGGGTCTATCAGTGTTGTGCCATGCATCTAGTCAGTAGGACACTTCCAAGGGAGTGAGCAGTGAGCCTCCCATCTCCAAGGAGGAAATACACTGGATTTCCCATAATTCTCAGGAAAAGACCATGCCCAGATAGAGGCATTGGCTATGATCTGATTGACAGGCTAGATTCCACAGCTGCATTCTTAAACCTCAAATTGACAAATGATTTTATAACTACCACATATTCCCAAAACAATTCTAATGCTTTGTATGTTTCTTCTACTTCCTTTTTTGGGTACTGACAGGTTGAATAATTGGTCTAATCATGCAACTAGTAACTAGTTCAGTAATATGCTACACTGTCTCCTTGGTTGAAAAACAAAAATCCCATAAAGGAAGTATATTTCTATTTGTCTTCTGAGGGCAATGTTTTGTGGACATCTCCAGGGATGAGTAAATTCCTCTTTTTCAAGGCAAACTATTTTGATTGTAGATAGGTAACATTTGTCTTCCTCAAGCTAATTTTCACTGGTCAGTGTTCTTTTTAATATCTTAGGGAGATAAACAAAATCTTGTCTTTTTTTGTGGCTTCCCACTTAATATGGAATTGAATTTCTTTTCCAGTTGGATCTACTGATGTTTGAGTATTTCATACAACATACCTTTGGAAAACTTGCATTAAAAGCAATTTATTGACTTTTCTTTAGCTTGTATTTGTATCCTTGTTAATAAATTTAAAATATTCAACCACCTAAAATATTTTATTCTAAAATATTTGAAATACATAATAGACCCAAATTTATTAATATCTCAGAAATAGTAGTTATCAAAAATTTCACGTAAACTTTCTATATCTGTTCATTTTTCTTCCTCTTTTCCTGTTGAAGTATGTTAGTGCCAATAATATGTATGCTGTAATCTACTCCTACACATGAATTTATATGCATTTCCTTACATATCAGGAATAGGTTTTTTTCCATTTTGAAGAGATGAAGATTATGATAGAAAAAGATAGTTTCTAAGCTGCTTAAATATTCCTGCTCTATATTTTGGTAGGAAGGCCCACTTAATTATAAAAGTTGAGTTATTAACATTATGAACTCTTTTAAAAATTGATTTACATTTTGAAGTGAATCAGTACCTTAGAAATACTCTTCCTGACAGTAATTTGTATCATTTCTCTCTCTCTTTCTTTAGAAGAAATTAGAAATTTTAGACCTGTATATCTTTCAAGAACAGCTTAGTTTTTCTTCTGACTAACACAAGCCGGGGAAAGGTGTTTTAAATAGTTTACTGCTCATCACAGGAAGTGTAGAACATGAAATCAATTGTGTAACATGCACGTATATTTTTTAAAAGGAAATATGTACAAAAAAGAAACCCCAAAGAATATTTTATATTATTTAAAAAAACATGCGAGGTCTGTGTTTTCCTCTTGAATGTCTTGTTTGGGGTATTTTCCTATTGTTTAAATTTTGTTTGTTTATTTTTGTTTTATTATAATGTGTCATTTATTTTATTATAAATGTGATGAGCTGCTTATGCTAGAAAGGGCTTTAAAATGGAGAAATGAAAAAAGAAATAAAACCATGAGTCATTGCCAACATCTAAAGATAGCATAACCAAAATAAGCATCATTAATACTTTTTTATGTCCACAACTTTTTAGCATCATTAATATTTAAGACACAATTATGCAGCTGTGTGCTCATGCTTTAATATTGTGTTCTGCAGGGTTTCACATTACACTATTCCAACTTATACCTATATCATTCTTTTACTTTTGGCTATTTGGTTGTATTTTTTCTTTATTTCTTGTTCTTCTACATAGTGATCTGATAATAAGTAGCTTTACATGTAAATCTTTGTTTCTCTATACCACTGTTTCTATTTGACGCTAAAGTTTTAATAGTGAAAGTACTTGAACCAAGAGTGTGAGCTTTTCAAGATTTTAGCACAAATTATGAAACGTTATTGAATTGATCAAAGAAATAATGTCTCAGTCGCTGGTTAGGTTTGTATTTCTTTGATTACTTGGGAGAATGAAGATTTTTTCACATACTTATCTTTATCTTTCTGTAAATTTTTGTTCACTTTACCTGATTTTACTTTGTGATATATTTTCCACCCCTCATTGATAGCCTGAGTTTTTTTTTTTTACAGAATAGGGTGTTCATATTTACGCACATACTTTTTTTTCGTGTGTAAACCCTGTTCAATCTTCCGTTTTCAACTTCATTTTCCCTACCTCAGTGACCCAGACTCCTTTCCCTGACCTCTAGAATGCACAGGAAGTGACATCAGCTCTGCACTGCTTAGCACATTATATACAATGCAAACTAAATCTCTTGCCAGGGAGCCCATTTCCACTGATATCAACCCTAACTGTTACAAAATGGATCTGCTCTCTAGGGCTTTTTGGCTGTAATTTTTATAGGAGATTGACAGACCTTTCTTCCACCGTGCTGTGCTAGGGCTCAGCTGTGCTTTAAAGGGGCAGCCAATTGCCAAAGCTTGAGCCACCTTCATTGTTGTTTTGTTTGTTGCCTTGACTGTTAGCTTGTGCTCTTAAGTCCCTACACAGAAGTATGGAAATTTGTCACTAAAGGGCACCGACTTAGGGTAGTAAGTGGAGTCTGGAGTCCAAAATCCGGCCCTTTTCATGAATCCAGCTGTGGTCTGCAAACAGGGTTTTCTTTCCTCCAGTTCCCAGAGGTAACTGAAGAGCAGGACCCACTGTGTGGATTGAATAGATTTTGTTTTCCATATAGCGTCTGCCAAAAACAATATACATGTGATGAACAAAAAAGCAAGGAGGAAAGGAAGCATTATAACCTTTCATATTTTACAAGTATTTTTGCAAATAATAAATTGTCCTTTATACATTAGTGTGTAAGTGCATTTTATGTACAAAATTAGCTTTCTCTATATATGTTAAATAGACATAATATCTCCTTTATATAGTGAACTTAAAAAAGTATGCTCAGAGACCATATTTACATTTTTATATTTTACATACAAATGATCTGTAATATACCATATTTGGGATATATATATCTAATGTCGAAAATCAACCATGGCATCTTCTCTCATTAATTGATCAGTTTCTTTAGTGCTACTTATTTAATAATATCTTTCCCCATTGATCCATGATGTTTCCCTGCTCCCCACTAGTTTTTCATATATGCTTAATTTTTTTGTCTATAAATTGTCCTATTGTCTAATATTTTCAAAATGACTCCCTCTTCTTTTATTTTTCTTTATAGCATCATCAATATTGAATATAGTAAACCTTTTCTTCTCCCATAACTCCTTGTTTTTCAAAACTCTCTTTGCTTTCAGAAGAAACTCATTCTTTTAGATAAACTTCAGGAACATTATAACAATAGTGATAATGAAATATTAGCATTTTAATTTGGATTATGTGAAACTTATAAATTAATTTTGGATAAATTAATATGTTCTGTGAATAATTTGTGACATTTCATCTTTCTATGGAGAAATTTTATTTATTTAAATCTTAAGTATTTTTAATACTTCTAAGAGTATTTTCTGTCTTAAGTATGCATGTGTGCTTTTAATAAACTGCATACATTTTTGAAAACAGTTTTATGGACACAGATTGTATCATACAATTCAATGGTTGGAACATATTAACAAGAGTGTGCAATCATGACCACAGTCCAATTCTAAAACGTTGTCCTCATTTTTTTCTTCTTTAGTTTTAGGGTAGTTTTATTAGCATATCATACACATTCCAATATATTCATTCACAGACAATTCTGCTGCTCAATTCCATCGGGTAGCATTTCCCTCATTTTTGTTCTCACTGTTGTTAGCTTCCACTTTGCCCTCAACTCACCTCCCCTAACCCTAACACACTATTTAATCTAACTACTGTCTGTGTAGACCCACCTATCCTGGATTTCATATATAAAAAGTCATGCCAAAAAACTCCATTAGCAACAATAAAATAAAACACATAAAAGCCTCAATCCCAAAGAAACAGCAAATGGATTTTGGGCTCTCACTGTTTGCCTTCTGCAAACCATGTATTCAAAATTAAAGCTTCAATACAATTTCCTCCTCTGATTTTGGATTTTATTATTTATGCTCCTTGGATAATAATCTTATTTTTCCTGTGGATTTAGCTGATCCCTCACTTCAATGACTGCTTGTTTTATGAAAAGATTTTAAGACCCCTGCCACTATTTTTTCCCTGATATCCAGGTACCGGTACCATCTGATTTATTTGGCACACTTCTGGATAGTACCCATGTCATTAGAAATTCTTTCATGAAGGTAAGTATTAAGCAGGACCAAATCATAAGAAGTGGTTGGTATTAGGTTACGTTTGCACACAGTTCTTGATAAGACACTCCCCAGGAACTGGATCGATAAATATGAATGTATGCAGGTATTAATTTTGTTGCTCTTTTCATCCCTGGGTGATGCAAATGGTGAGACCCTTGACTATGAGCTCAAAGACTGTTAATTACAACTCACCTAAGAAGGTAGTGTCTGGAAAAGGAGTGGGCCAATGATGAAGGAGAAGACCCTCAAGACAATGGATTGGCCCAATGTTCTCAACAATGGCCTGAAGTTTAACAATGATTGTTAGGATGGTGCAGGGCCAACCAGTGTCTGGTTCTTTTGTATTTGCACCACCTACCAACAACAATAGAATAGCACCCAGGTGCATGTAAACACTGGGTAATTAATAAGGAACAAAGAAGAGATGAAGAATCACAATTAAGTGCTGGAGAAGAATACTGAATATATCATTGACTGCTAGAAGAATGAACAACCCTGTCTTAGGAGTTATACAGCCAGAATGTTCTTCAGACACAGGCATGGCAAGACAAGGGCTCGTGTACTTGGACACCTGATCAGGAGGAACTAGGACCTGAAGGAGGACTTCATCTTTAATAAAATATAGGATCAGTGAAAAAGAGGCAACAATATGCAACCGTAGTCTCAACTGCAACCATAGATTCTACCAATAGCAATTCTGTGGGTAGGGCCGGTCTGAGCAGTGTTTAGTGCTATTGTACAGAGGGTTCTATTGTATGAGTCAGAACTAATATAAAGGCAGCTGATAGCAATAATATGGAGTTTTAGAGTTATGCGTCTTTGCTAAGTGACATAGATATACTATCAGTATTAGTTTTTCTTGGTATTATGGCAGATTTAACACTGTTAAAAAGCTATTTACAACACTGTGCTAGCTATTCTACCAACATATTATTTTTATTGATACTTTCTGCAAAGGATCGCAGCAAATCAATTTTCAAGTATTTCTATTTTAATGTCACATATATTTCCACTTTTGTTAAACTGTTTGCAAAGGCCTTATATTTCCCCAGGTAAATGATCATTGTATTTTAGACAATCGTGTTTGAGACAGACATTGTGTCTAAGCCACTATTTTGTGATTCCGTTGTTTCTGTCTCAGATAAGATATTTACTGGGTTTGATTGACTCTGAAGCATTGCATTTTGTTTCATTGTAGAAATAATATTTTAGTCTTTTGCTTTTCCTCCTTTTTCAATGAATATCAGATGTAAATAAGGTACTATAATATTAGGGTTTCCTTTATGCATTAATCTTTAACACATGCAACTTAGCTGAACATTTCCCATATTTCCTGTAAACCCATGGCATCCATTTGTTTTGTGCAGAATCTCTAAAGCCCATGACTTTGCCAGAATGAGAGATGATCTTTTCTTTCCTTTTATTGCTTATTCAGGCAGGAGGTCACGATGACACACTTTCTTCACACTCTTCCATTAAACGGAGAGTCACAATGGAGTGATGAGTAATTGGGGATTAGCACTCTGTTGCTCCTGTGTTTCGCAACAAGGCTGGATCCTTCTGTACCTCCCCTTGCGTCCTTCTCCCGGCAAATAACCAGACCTGTGACAGCTCCTACTTCAGTGACAGAATTGAAATCAAATATTGATGGAGTTACATCAATGTCCCTAGCAAAGACACGAAACTTCTGGCTTTGGACCACTGTGATTTGAGTCTTTTAAAACCATGCTTGCCCTAAGCACAAGAACTCCGGGAAGAGTAGTGATTGTGCATTGGGCTGTGATCTGGATGGCTGGCAGTTTGCGACCACTGGGAGAGAGAATAGGCTTTATTCTCAGTTATAGTCTCTGAAGGTACAGGGGTCACTAGTAATCAGCATTGACTCGATGGCAGTGAGAATTTTTTTAACCACAGGCTGCCGTGTGCTCTCACAAAGGACTATATTGAACAATATCACAGCATTAGATACCTTGTTGCAGTATCAATTACATTATGAGGATGTAGGTAATAGTACCATACCACTGGATCTTTTAGCAAATGGAAACATGGTATTTGCACAACCTTCCTAGCTATAGATATAGGATCCCAAATTGAATTAACCCAATCTGGAAAAAATTACCGACTATGACCAAGATAGACAGAAAGTTAATCATTGTATAAACTAATTTGGGACTACTTAGCTGATTGATGGTAGGTGGTAGATTTCCTCCCTCATTTGCTTTGTAGCACTTAGAATTACAAATATCAGGCCAAGAAATATTTTATTGAATCCATTGTCTGCTTCAAAATATTTGTAACTTTGTTTGAACTTATAAACGATGGTCCCATTGCACGTTGGGAATATAAGCTACATTGAATGCAAATGACTTGTTCATCTAATTGGTGTGAATAGGTAGAAGACTAATTGGAAGCTTTCCAGTCTTTGGAGCCAAATGGAAATTTTTAGCTCCTGGGAAGGCAACATTCCTTGCATTTCATCTATTGACTGTAGCAATAAACTAATTTTTTTTAACTTTTCTAGTCCTAATGACTAGTTGAGGGAAGATTTTATTAACTATATTATAAATTAACTGTATTAGATTTTTACTTTAAGAGGGCTCAATTTTTCCTACCCTAAAGCATACCACCTATCACACTTCCATGTCCCTAAATACCTACGCCCGGGTAGTTTGGGGATGAATTTCATAAATCTTCAGCCTAATCTAGTATATTAGACCATCTGGTTAGTTATTTTTTTTAATGCAGGCTCATTCTCAGAACTACAGTGGTAAGAACTGATGATAAACCCTGAATTGAAAGTAGAAGTCAATTTCCGCTTCCATATTTCACACAGAAGTGGAGCAGAGCAGCTGCAATGCAGGATTGTTTCTTGTTGTAACAAAGGAGACAACAGAAGCCAAACGACTGTGCCGGGAGGGAGTGTGTTCGGCAGCAGCCCGACTGAAAAGAGCCGATTTCTGACTGAAACCTCCGTGGCTCCTAACATCTCCCTTATGCTGATTGTATAAGCATGTCTCTGAGAAAAATTGAAATACAAACCAGCAAATTTACAAACCAAAGCTGCTGCTCCTGCTGAATCAGTAGCTGTAGTCGGGATCTATTCAAAATGCAATGGAGGATTGAAAACCTCTTCTAAGCATGGCACAATTTTTCGTAGCGGTTACCTGTTGAGCTACTAACGAGAGGCACATTGTTCAAAAACACCAGCGGCGCCCCCCTCCCCCACCAGGAAGAAAGACAGATATTTCTACTCCCCTTCAGAGTCATCGTCTCAGAAAGGCAGCAGCAGTTCCACCCCAGCTAAAGTGCCAAGAATCAGCCTGGCTGTATGGCTGTGAGTTTGTTTTCGAGTTTATGAAAATGTGAAGATTCACCTGAAAACTCATTTCTCTTTCTATTGGTTTCAAGACCTCCAGTGGCCTAGACCTAGGTGGTGAGTCTGTTCTCATTTCTCACTATTCCTCACCTTGAACTTCATGCTTAATTCTTACTTCCTCTAGTATACCTTGCATTTATTCTAAGAGGAACTTCTTTTTTTTGGCCCTACTCCTGAAGTCTAAGTTATGTGGTCTCCTCTTTCTCTCCTAATGAACACATCTGTGTCCTATCACTGTTCTTACTCTACTGTGTATAATAATGGCCTCTTGGCTAAGGTGTACCCTTTCAAGGCTGTAAACTTGGCCCATGGGTCCTGGTCACCTTCTCAGTTCCTGTAATGTAGAGCTTCTTCCATAAACAGGTTTTGGGTGAATGGGTTCATCGCAGAAGAACTGCGGAATGTTTGCAGTTCAAATAAAACAGTCTTTGCGGGCTGACCATATCTCAGGCGATATACATGACTGAACAAATATGACCCACAATTTTAATTTTATTATTCAAGCCAACTTAATTTTTATTCCAAAGTGTTAACTCAGTGGCATGGCTGGAAGATCAGTCTTGTCATTTGGGGAATGGATCCTTCCTTGGGTTCATGCAGATTCAGAGAGGTTGACTTAAGAGCTGGGAAGTGGCTGAATATTCCTGCTCTGAGTCCAAATCATGGACAAGCTTAACATATTCTGTTCCTTAACTGCCCTGGAATTCAGGTGGCTGAGCTGCTGCTAGAAAGTCCTCAGCTTCCTATATACCTACTTCCTAGTTATACCCACAAAGCATTTGCTCTGAACCTTGGATTATCACTGCTGTTCTTGCCCCTGAACTCCTCTCACCATGCCCCCCCAACACTTTCTTCTTCTTTTCTCCACCCAAAATATGCAGCCACTTTATGGGAGAAATATCTGCTCCCATAAAAATTTACAGTCTTAGATAGTTTATATAGAGTTGGTATGAATTGTAATGATAGCAGTGGGTTTTGTATATATAATATATATGTATAAAAGTATAGGGGTGGTGCCCAATCCATATGCATGCAAGTGTGTACAATGGATTTAGTGGTAAGAAACATTGATATAGGACTCTGAGAATCAGAAAAGGCACCCAAGAAAGTAACTTTGTAAGGAGAAGAAGAAATTATGGAGATTTAGGGATATTTCTAAGATGATGAGGGGAAATTTGGAGTGAGTACTGAGAACAGCACAACATCTATCATATAGCTTGCCTGATGACCTTAGATATAAAGGTGACACCAGCCAAATAAAGCTAATGTCACTCTAGCATTAGTATCACTTGTGGAACATTCATTGCAAACACAAGGCATCAGCAACTTTGATGCCAGTAGATATGGACCACTGTGAAAGGTCCTGCCAGGTTCCTAGGACTGACTGGGCATGGCCCTCCTGACCTAGGTAATGGGAGCCATTGGAAACCCTGAACTGTGTGGTCAGCAGCACCCATCTTGCTATTGCTATGGCAGAGACAGGAGCCATTTCCATCTTTTAATATTTGTGGAGTATCTACATATATTAAAGACATTGACCAAACTCTGGGTATGTGGAAGTCAGAAAGACTTCTGTGTCACAGAATTTATAATCCAGTCAGCTAAGAGGAAAAGAAAAGATTCACTCGTACAGAGAATCAGAAGAATGCGTTGGTATGTGCCCATGACTTTGACCCAAGCTTGGAAGAGCAGGAAGATCCTGATGTTGGAGGTATGATCACAGTTGTGCTCAGTGGGGTTCTCTAGAGAAGCAAAACCACTGCTCCTTGTATGTGTGTGTCTGGAGAAAGAGATTTGTATAACAAGATGGATGGTGCCATTGACAGAGTGAGTAAACCCAGGCTAGGTTAAGATGAAGGCTTCTCCTGACTTCTATCAGTGCAGGGCTAACAACAAGGATCAAGAATAAGAAGCAGGGAAACCTATGTGCTGGTGGATGCTGAGCTGAATGAATCCCTAAGAGGCCAAATGAAGCGAAGGCCAGCCCATCTGCTGATGGCCCCTGGGACCCGTGGGTGCTCTAACAGGATGCTGACAAACCAGAGGTAGGATCCAAATCCCGTAGAAGTCAGCTTGCCTCCTCACCATCTGTTACACTACAAGATTGCCACAGGCTGAATGAAAGCTCTTTCCATCATTTCGAGGCTGAGACAAGACTAAGGATATGTTGTCTCTGCAGCTGCTTTGCTGCTTCATAAAAAAAAAAAAAACCATCATGAAGCTAATCGCAGTGTTAGATTATATTGTGGAAGAACCAGGGTGGTCCACAAAAGTTGACATAAAGCCTAATTATCACATCTCTCTCTGTGTGTGCAGGTTGCAGTCTCTTCTTTGTTTCATAACTTGCACGTTGGACCTCCAGAGGAAGATTCCATAATACTGGAATTTAAAAATTTCCCATTCCCTTCCTTTGGGGGTGGGGGGGGGTCTTCAAACATAGTGTATATGTAATGCCTGTGCCCATGTGTGTATGAGTGTGTGCATGTGTGTATAGAATGCATTACACTAAAAAAATTGGATTGAACTTCTATGGCCAACAGGACATCTGTTGTCTTTTTCATGTTTTCTGTTTCTCTTATTTTTGCCAAAGCTCTACTGAGAAATATGTAAAATGCCTATTTTTACATTGTATGATTCCCATGTGACTTGCTTCTTCAGTATTATATTTTTAGCCTGTATCTAGAGACCTAAAGACCAAGAAAATACACTTTTAATGACAATAATCCCAGTTGGAATTTTAAAATGAAAATTTTTATCACTTATACTTATCTCTTACTTGTAAAATTTGTATGTCTTCGTGCATTAAAATGTCCTTTTGTTTATACTTCAAATAAGGATAATAAAGGCAATCATTCTTTTGTGTATTATCTACCTTTTATATAGTCTTACTTTATATTTTTTGAAGACAATTCCCTTTTTTGAAGACTTGTTTTTTGAGCACCCTCTTATTTATTTATTTGTTATGGTAAATATAACACATGATATTTTAGTCAGTCTTGTAATTATTCAGCAGTTGATTGAGCTACAGAAAACATTAGCCATCAAAGAAACTACCATTAGCTGAATATTTATTTTCAATTAAATTCTATTCTATCAACACCTCTTCCTTCTTAGGCCTCTCTTCTTGGCAGTATGAAGTAGTATGCCTCGCAGACAGAATACCCACTACAGAGCTAAGAGGTTGATCTCAATTGCTTATCCTGGTCTTCTCAGCAGGAAGTGGAGAAATCCATATATATAATCACCAAATAAAGAAATGAAGGGATGCATTGGTGTGGCTAGTTTTTAATAAAGCAGGGATTTTTAAATCAGGAGCTGTATGCTCTTAGTTAATAATTTTTAACTATATTTCTTCTCCTCTTCTGTCTCCCCTGCTTCTTCTTCCTCCTTTCTTCTTCTCTGACTTGAGTTGACCTGCTTTCTATTATACTCTTTTGTTGTTACATTTCAAGTTCTGTTTACTCTTGCCTTGACTCTGACTTCAGATGTGTCTTATAATTGCTCATTGACAGTTTAAAAGAATCTATAGAATAGGATAAAAGCATCCAGATGCAATCTGGCTGGGACTCTTTCAAGAGGAATTCTTTCAGAATGGATGGTGAACCCCTAATTTTGCTGGCCTGGAGACTGTAAAACATTTGCATTGGACTTCTTCAGACTCACTATCCCATGTAGTATAAAATAGGAATGTTTGCGTACTATTGCAAAATCAGAACTATAACTGCCATGTGGGCCAGAGTATGCATGTCACTCTCTCTAAATGTGTTCCTTCTTGATAAAAATAACCAACCCCAATACCCTCAAGCTGAACACTAAGCATAGCAGTCCTTATAGAACAAAACAGATGAGTCCCATGGGGTTTCCAAGGCAGCCAACTTCTTTTTCTCCTCTAGAGCAGCTGTGAGGTGTATCCGCTGATCTTTTGGTAAGAAGCTGAAGGCTTGGACTCCTTTGAATTATAACAGTGACCATAATTTAAAAAAACTATCTTTTGCTGTGAAACTTAAAGGGCAGTCACCTTACTGCCACTAGTCAGCAATGAGAAGTCATAAAAGGGACTAAATGAAGCTGTTAAAAATAAACTGATTTTGAGATAAAGATAATTACATCCAACAGTCTATTAGCGTGATCTGTCATGCTTCAATACTTTCTGTTCCTTGCCCATGTCCACACTCCACTATCTTCCTTCCTTCCCTCTCACAGAGAACCTCACTTGCCTCCTGCCATTCAATACATGTGAACTCCAGGCACCACCCCCACAAGTCTATCTGCCTCCACAGTGCCTTTTTCTCGTTCCTTTCTGTGGGATCTGCGTGAGGCTAATTCCAACCTGGTGATTTACACTCCACACCCTCCTTCTCCTTCTTCAATAGATGATGTCTTCTCAGTCTTACCTTCTGTGTCAATAGATTAAAAAGCAATGCAAAAGCACCCTTGTCTGCATGTCATCTCAACCACCGTCTCCCGTGAGTAGATTCTTTTGGCCATTGCTTCCTTTGAGGTCATGGGCCCTGACTTCCCTTTTCTTTCCTCTGAACTCTCCTGGAAGCTCTTGGAAGAGGAGCCATCAATCTCTCTTATCTGCTGGTACACTTGTTCCAGATCACTTCCTCCTCACTTTTCATTTTCTATTTATCCATAGCTTTTCCTTATCATTCTTAGGCTATTCTTTCTTAAGCATCTTCTGTTTTATTTTGGCTTCTCCTTTCTGCCTCTCGTTGTGTACATCTCATAAGTAATGCTATTGCTTAGAGTTAGGTCCTAGTTCCTCTTTTCCTGTCCCATATCTTTGTCTGGGAGCTTTTATTTCTTCCTCTACGTCATTCCTTATTTTTAAATTAGAGATAAATATATCTTACGTCTGCAATTTTCCTTTCTGTTTTTGAGTCTGTTGTTAGCTGCACTTCTATTGCTTCCAATCTGCAGTGAGCACCTTTACAGTCTTTGTGCTTGGGCCTGTTGTTTCAACCACGGTGTCAATTGATCTCATAGAAGGTCTCCCTCCTCTTTTGTGGATTCTCTACATTACCAGGCATGATGCCAGTAGCTTCCCTTCTTTTTCTTTTTACATCACTTTATTGGGGGTACGTACAACTCATGTGTGTGTGTGTGTGTGTGTATGTGTGTGTGTGTGAACATCACTGCCTCTGGTGGTCGTGGGCGCCACCCAGTGCCGCTCCTGAGAGCCACCACTGGATCCAAACCGCCAAGCCTGCGGACCACAGTCCTGCACTCAACCACTTACGCCACCGGGGCTCAGCCCGGTTCGTACAACTCTTATCACAATTTGTACATGTATCCATTTTGTCAAGAACACTTGAACATTTTTTTTTGCCATGGTCATTCTCAAAACATTTGCTTTCTACTTGAGCCCTTGATATCAGTTCCCATTTTGCCCCTCCCTCCCTGACCCACTCTCCCCCATAAGCTCTTGCTAATTTATAAATTATTATGATTCTGTTCTGTTGCCTACAGATGTGCTTTGTGTCCACACTCCACACACCCCCTCATTCATATTGATATGATTTTTTTGGTCCTTTGATGCCTGATACCTGATCCAGTTGACACCCCGTGATCACACAGGCTGCTGTGCTTCTTCCAAGTGGACTTCATTGCTTCTGAGCTAGATGACTGCCTGTTTACCTCCAAACCTTTAAGACCCCAGCCACTATATCTTTTGATAGTGAGGCAACATCAGCTTTCTTCTCCACATTTGCTTATGCACTGATTTATCTTCAACAATTATGTTGGGAAGGTGACTGTGTTAGTCAGGGTAGACTAGAGGAACAAATTTCAGAGACACGCATATAGGTATAAGGAAAGGGTTTATATACAAAAGAAATGTGACCCTAAGAAGGCATCCCAATCCAGTCCAGTGCAAAGTTGTAAGTCCAATAATAACCCATATTCCCGAAATCAGTTCATAATGTCTGCTTCCGACTCAGGAAGTCATAAGTCAGTGGGTGCAGAATTCTGGTGCTGGCAGAGGTCTCCCCATGGCTCCTCACTTCCAGGGCTCAGGTCCATCAACAGCATGCCACTCCAGCTTTAGAGGTCTGTCTTCATCAGGGCTAAGCCGTGTGGTCTCTCCACCGCTACTCCAGCCTCCCAGCTGCCGTCATTCTGTGTTGCCTGTGGTTAATCATCTCTCCAACTAACTCTCAAAAACTGGGGAAGATAGCTTCTCATCTTCACGAGGGAAATATCATGAGATTTCCCAGGAGTCTCAGGTGAAAGCCATGCCCACATAGAGGCCCCATCGGCTACTCAATGACTATCTCCAGATTAACAGGTTAGACTCCACCCCTACATTTCAATTATAAAATTAACATAAGCACATGACTGCCACAGTGACCATCATGGAATGCCAGTTTACTAGAACAAAGTGTTCTTGCATTGAGGGAATACTTCAGTGGAGGCTAAATGTCCATCTCCTACCTTAATACTAAACCTATAAATATATGCACATAGATTTATTTCCCCATCATCATTCATAAATACAATTACAAATGTACATGCTTGTATTTAGATCTCTACAAATGCCCTTTGCCTCCTAGTTCTTTCCTCTATTTCCTGTTCCTTTCCTCTTGTACCACTATCATGCTCAGTCTTCATTTGGGTTTCAGCAGTTCCTCTTGGTTACATTTGCCCTTGATCAAGTCCTACCAAGCTGTTACACCCTTCTCACAACTGATTTTGAATCATTTGTTGTTCCTTTGTCCCTGGGGTTGTTAACACAAGCTTCCTTTACCCCACTTATCCCTCTTCCGGCCCCCCTGAAACCATTGGCTTCATTGTTTTCTTCTCCAGGTTGTTTACCCGCAGATCTTATCTTCATAGACCTGCAGAAAAAATAATATAATAATAGCAAAAATAAGAGAGGAAAACAAAGCAACAACAACAACAACAACAAAACAATGACAAAAAACACCCTGTAAATAGTTCAAGGTCTCTTTATTGACATTTAGTAATTTTTTTTGGTCAAGTCTGATGTGCTGCCAGGACCTGGTCCCAAAGTCTATTTTTGGTACTCCCTGGAGACTTCCTTACTCTGCTCCTCTAGCTGTTCTGTTGCACACCCTCAGTGTTTTGCTCCATGTGATGGATCAGATGGGGTGCTATTCTTACACTGTAATCCAGTGTTGTCTCCTGTTAGACTAGTGGTCAGTGAAGAATTTCATTTCTCATATCAAGACTGGCCATATGGTCTTCTCTGTGTATTGTCTGTTCTGAACGGGCATCTCATCCTCAAGGCTTGGTGGGCCAAGTTGTGCTCCACCCTCCCTTCCTCCCCCTTCATTTGATTCCTGTCCTTTGATCAGATCTGTCCCTCTCCCTCAGCTGTAGCTTCAGTGCTCTCTCCTGAAGTGTACAATACCTTTATCTCTATGCCACTTTTTTATTTTTTTAAAACTTCCCAAAGTGCACTCATGTTGTACAATATTTTTCAGACCATAAGGTCCACCTGACTCTAAGAGACACCCAGTTTTTAGAGCAGGAAAACAAGAAAAAAATTCAGAACCCAACAGTACCAGCATACTAAAATATTGATTAAAATAAATCAAAATATGGTAATATTTAACAGCATAAACTCAAAGTGGTGTTGAGAAACATGATCACGTTCATGTACAAAGGAGGGGAGGCATGCACTGTTGCTGATCATGTAACCTGACTGACACTAAGACTCCAGAAAGCACAGCATGCAAACAGCAGTGGACAGTAAGTGGGCACATGGGGTCATAAACGAATGTTCTGTGGTACCATACCTTTGGACCATGAGATGCACACTCATTTCCATCCACTTTGGGGGGAGGGAAAGTGTTTCTTATGATCTGACAAATATGATACTTGCCCTTTTATGCTTTGCATACTTTGCTTAGCATAATTTCCTCCAGGCCTTCCCATGTGGTGATGTACTTCATGCATCTATCACTGTTTTTTAGAATAATGCGTAACACTTCTCTGTTTGTATGTACCACAGGTTTTTAATCCAGTCATCTGTTGATGGAAATTTGGGTTGTTTCCAATTCCTTGAAATTGTGAATTGTGCTTGATGTACATTGAAGCACACATGTCTGGCTGTGGTTTGTTTCTGGGTCTATGCCCAGTGGGGATTGCTGGGTCATATAGTAGCTCAATTTCCATCTGTTTTTGATATCTCCAAATATATTTTCATAGTGACTGTTCATACCTATAGGTCCACCAGTGGATGAGAGTTCTTACCTCCCCACAACCCCTCCAACACTTCTTGTTTTCTGATTTCTTTGAATTGGGCTATCTATGATGGTGTTGGGAGATATCTCTTTTTGTTTTAATTTGCCTTTCTCTTATGCCTACTGATTAGGAACATTTTCTCATAGGTTTATTGGATATTTGGCTTTCTGCCCTTGTGAAACTTCTGTTTAGGTCCATTGCCCACCTCCCCAGTGGGCAATTAGGTTTTTTTTTTCATTTTGGAATCTATCAGAGTATTGCAGATTTTAGCAATAAGTCCTTTGTCTGATGTGTAATTGTTAAAGAAGTTTTCCTGGTCAATGGGTTCTCTTATTACTCTCTTGGTGAATTCTTTCAATGTACACAGGTGCTTTATCTTCAGTATATCACCCTTGCTAATTTGTGACTCATCTGTATTTGTGTCCCTCCTATTTCTGATAGCCTATCTATTTTCTGTGCCAAAGTTCTCAGGTTGGTCCCAATTCCCTCACTCATGGTGCTAGTAGTTTGGAGTTTTACCTTGAGGACTGGGATGCACCTTGGGTTTATTCTTGTGCATGGAGTGAGGTAAGGGTCTTGCTTCATTTTTCTGCAGGTAGATATCCATTTTTCACAGCACCACTTTTTGAAGAAGGCATCTTCTGCCCATTTGATATTTTCCGTATATTGATGGCTTTAGTTCTGGATATTCAGTTCTTCTCCATTGGTCTGAGTATCTATCATTATACTAATACATGTGGTTTTGATCACTGTGGCTCTATAATATGTGTTAAAGTCAGGTAAAGTAAGCCCTCCCACTGTGTCCTTCTTCTTCAGGAGTTCTCTGCTAATTCTGAGCTTCTTTCCTCTCCATATGAATTTGGTAATCAGTTTTTCCATTTCTTTGAAGAAAGATGAGGGCAATTCTATGGGGATTGCACTAAACTTATATAGTGCCTTGGGCAGAACTGGTATCTTTATTATATTCAGTATTCCAAACCATGAGCATGGGATATCCTTCTATTCATTGAGATCACTCTTGTTTTCTTGTAATAGTGCTCTGTAGTTTTCCTCAAACAAATCATTTGTTCTTTTAGCCAGGTAGATCCCTAGATACTTTGATTTGTGCTTAGCTGTTGTGATGGATACTACCTTTTTAAAAATCTCCTCTTCTGTGGTCTTATCTGATGTGTATAGCAGTAGATAGATTTCTGTTTGTTGATCTTGTATCCTGCCACATGGCCACACTTTTCTATTGCTTCCAATACTCCTCTTGTGGAGTTTTGGGGATTTTCCATATATAAAACCATATCATCTGCAAATAATTATAGTTTCACCTCTTCCTTCCCTTTGATGTCTTTTCTTTGCCTTATGCTGTTAGCTAAAACCCCCAGTACGATGTTAAATAAGAGTGGGAACAAGGGACATCCTTATCCCGTCCCTGTTGTCAGTAGGATTGTTTTCATCTTTTCTCCATTGACTACCATGTTGGCTGTCGGTTTTTTTAATATATAACTTGTATTATCATGAGAATTTTTTCTTTCTTCTTGAGTATCTTAAGCAGGAATTGGTATTGGATGTTGTTGAATGACTTTTCTATCTATCGCTACTAGCATGTGATTCTTATAGTTTCCATTTCAATGTGGCAAATGATAGTAATGGTATTTTGTACATTGCACCATCTCTGCATTCCTGGTATGCATCCAAATTGGTCATGGTGAATTATTAGTTTTATATACTTTTATATTCTATTGGTCAGTATTTTGTTAAGGATTTTTACATCAATGTTCATTAAGGCTATGGTCTGTAGCTCTCAATTCTTCTTTTTGAAAAAACAATTTAGGGGCTCATACAATGCTTATCACAATCCATATATCCGTCCAACATGTCAAGCACATTTGTGCATTTGTTGCCATTATCATTCTCAAAACATTTGCTTTCTACTTGAGCCCTTGGTATCAGCTCTTCATTTACCTTCTTCCTCTTTGCTTCCACACCCTCATGAACCCTCAATAACTTATAAATTATTATTATTTTGTCATATCTTACACTGTTTAGGATCTCTCTTCACCCACATTTCTGTTGTCCATAATCCCAGAGAAGAGGTAATATGTAGTAGACCCTTGTAATTGGTTCCCCCTTTCTACCCTACTTTCACTCCACCATCCTGGTATTGTCACTCTCATCACTGGTCCTGAGGGGTTCATCTGTCTTGGATTCCTTGTGTTTCCAGTTTCTCTCTATACTAGTGTACATTCTCTGGTCTAGCTGGATTTATAAGGAAGAATTGGGATCATGATTGTGGGGGGAGGAAGCCTTTAAGAAGTAGGGGAAAGTTGTATATTTCATCATTGCTACTAGTTACTAATTCTTGTATGATCCCCTGTCCATTTTGGTATCAGAGTTATACCAGCTTCATAGAAGGAGTTCCTGACTTTGCCCTTTTTTTTCTATGTTCTGTCACAGTTTTTTTCTTCCTTTTATTGTTTTTCCAAGTCTATGGCACAGTGGTCAGACAGAGAGGTCTGAATAATAGCAATATGCTTAGATTTATGTAGATTTGCCTTATGCCCAAGCATGTATCTAGCTTCAAATATGTGCCCTGTGGGCTTGAAAAGAATATGAATTTTTTTTGTACTGAAATACAAGGCTCTGTACATATGTATCAAGTCAAATTGTTTAATTGTAGTGCTTAAATCTCTAGCCTCCTTGTTGAGTTTCTTTCTCTGTGATCTATCTTTTTCAGAGAGCAGTGTGTTGAAGTCACCCACTATAATTGCTGGGCCTGTTATTTCATTTTTCATCTTTTGAAGTGTTTGGTTAATGTATTCAATGGGTCTCTCATTTGGGGGATATATGTTTAAAATGCTTAGTGGTTCTTTGTATCCTGTTCTCTTGAACATTATATAGTATCCCTCTTTATCTCTTTTTATGGTTTGCACTTTGAGGTCAATTTCATCTGAGATTGGATTGCATCCCCCACTTTTTTTGAATTGCTGTTTTCTTGGTATGCCTTTCTCCAGCATTTGATTCTTAAACAATTTTTGTCTGTAGTCTTGAGATGTGTCTCCTGTAGACAGCAGATTGATGGGTTGTATTTTCTAAGCCAGTCTGCTAACCTCAGTCTTTTAATGCCTGAATTCAGTCCATTGATATTCAGGGCTATTATTTCCATCTGTGGATTCTGTGATGTCATCCTGTACTGTTTGTGTTTCTTGTTTTCCTACTCCCTTTCTTATCAGTGGGTTGTGTGTGTGTGTGTGTGTGTGTGTAGTTCATTCTTAACTTCCACCCTTAGCCGATGCTACGTTGAGGGCTGCTTTCTCTTTGCTGCCCTCTGGGTGGGGCTGTTCTATGTGATGGTCTCTTATCCATGCTTGGTTAGTGCTGTTCTTCTGCCCATATTGGGTCTACAAGGGTCTTTTGTAGGGCTGGGTTTCTTCAAACATATTCTTTGAGTTTTTCCTTGTCTGGGAAGACTCTTATTTATCTATCTTTTTAGATAATTTGGCTGTGTAGAGTATCTTTGGACTTGTGTTTTTTCCCCTCAATTTTTGGACATATTACTTCACTCTCTTCCCTTCTTCACAGTGTTCACTGATAGGTCTGGGCATATTCTTATTTAGGAAACTTTATATATGTGATTGCTAGTTTCTCATATGATTTTTCCTAGCTTATGTTTTTCCCTAGCTTCTCTCATGAGTTTCTCCTTTTCCTCAAAGTTGGATAATTTAACTAGTATGTGCTTTGGTGACGTTCTCTTCGGGTTCACTTAGCTGGTGTTTTTTAGCCTCCTGAATGGTGGCCTGGTTTTCATTCATTAAACTGGCAAAGTTTTCCTCCAGGAATTTTCTCATTTTTGTAGATGACTTCTCTGTTGTGTCTTCCACCGGTAATCCAATTATTCTGATGCTGTTCCTCTTTGGCTTCTATGCTGATCTTATTAGATTTTTGTTAACGTTTGTTAAAGTTTGCTTTGCTGTTCTGTTGGTCACTGGTGTGGTTCTCTGCCTCCTATAGTTGATTGGCGAAGTCAGTGAGACTGCCACTTGTTTTTGTTATCTGTCCCTAAGCTCTTGATTTCCCTTTGGTGTATGGACTTCACCTCTCCTGTGTCATTTCTTCTTTTTCTGTCTTGTTTCCCTCATATCCTGCAAACTCTAAGCAGCATTCTGGAAATTTCTTTTTGTGGCATATCAATATCTGCTTCTTCTATGCACATTGTTAGGTTCAGGACATCTTCTGCCTTTGTCTTTTGTTTCTCCTGTTTTTTCATTGAAGTCATTGGGGATGATTGCTGTTTGCATTGTGTTGTTTTAGAGGGGCCACATACCATTTTCCAGGGATTCGAAGAGCACTGCCCCTCTCTGAGAGGCTTGTAGGAATGCTTCTTCAAACTGCCTGCAGCTAATTCCACTGTGGAGTTAGTCTACTATTTTATCCTCCTGTGGCCTCACTGTTCACCTAGTCAACCAATATTCTGTTTTTTAGAGGACAAGTTGAATGATCCTCTCAGTGGACACTGGTTGTATAGTTGTGGACCCGAGAGGATGGTGCTGTACTGGGTGAAAGCAAAAGAAGCCAGAATGGTGTGGCCCATGGCAGCTTGGGATGCCGCAGAAGACTGGTGGGTTGCCAGCTTTGGTGTAGAATGCTGTGCATCGTAGGCAGAGTTGTCCTGGACAGGTTGATTGTTGCGGAGGTTGGGAGAAGTTTCAACAGAAGCATGGAATGTTGGCAAGTCCTGGCACTACGGCAGGTGGGAGGAAACTCCCTCAGTTGCATGGGTCCACAGAGGATGGATGTGAACTACCCCAGCGATGCAAGCAGGATTTCCCCTGAAGAAGGTGGCTGAAATTTCCCCAATCAAGTGTTAAGCACTGCAGAGGTGGGTGAACAGAATTTCCCCAGGAAGAAGTTGAGTGGGATTTTCTCTGGTGGAGGGTGGATGGGCTTACCCCAGCTGGGGTTATGCTGCAGAAAGTCAAGTGCTCCCAGCTGGGTGGCGGGCAGGTATAAATGCTCTAGTCTAAAGGGTGTGGTCTGGAGGTTGGCAGTGGCGTGTGAGAGAAAAGAGAAGAGAAAACGAAAAAAAATATATAAACAAAACTAAGCCTGTGGAGCCTGTGGCAATAGACAGGTGAGGGAAACAAAAGTACCAATATAGCTGAGCCTGATCCCTGACTGTGGAGCTGGAGGGATTTAATCCTCACCCTGGCACAGTGGCAAGCTGTGACTTTATTGAGATAAGCCCCCTTGCCCACTCCAAATAATCCTGGCCTCAGTAAAGACAGTGGTGGGGCTAAGATCAATCCCTGGTTGGCCTCCACCATAGAAAGCCAGAAGCCCCCAGCACTTCAAAATCTAATGAATGTATGCCTGCTTATCTTTATGATGCTACTCCTGTGTCTCAGTAGTGTGAAATTTCCCTCTTAGTTACTGTCCTGCACTGATTTCTGTGGAGTCCCTATGGTATGTGCTAAACATTCGCCATCTTCCTGTAACTTCTAAAACACATTCTAGCTATACATCCTGCAGGACAGATTTGTTTGTTTGTTACTTTTGGCAGTCAATGGTGCCGTCAATATTTTTGCTAACACCATAACTTGAATGCATCTTTTCTTTGGTGGCCTTCCTTATTTATTATCCAGCCCTGAACATCTAGGTAAAACCAGTTACTACCTGCATGTACCAAAGATACACTATAGTGACAATTCTCAAATGTAAACAACAGAACTCTTTTCATGGTCCACCTTTCTAGCATTGCTCTCTCTCTGGTGGCTCTTGAATGGAGAGTGTACCACCATCACTTAAGAAGTAAGTTCCGTACTGTCTCTTTGCTATCATTAGACTAAGTAAATAACCGAGTTCAATCAATTCTCTGACTAAAATTTTTCTCCCATCCATAAATTGTTCTCCATCTCTATGCTATGTCCCTATTTAGATCACTATCATCTCTCTAATTTCTTTTACTTATGAATAAACTTTTGTTTACATTCTAAATAACCCCTGCTCAGGTGTTCACTTGGAAGGATAAACTTTTGCACATCCTATCTTTTTTGTTGTTTTTTTTTTGGGGGGGGTACATCACTGCACTCTTGTGGGAGTGGGAGGCCCAGCCTTGCTCCTGGAGAGGTGCTGCTGGATTTGAACCACCAAGCCAGTGTGCCGCAGTCCCGCACTCAACCACTACAGCACCGGGGCTCAGCCCACACATCTCTATCTTAAAAAAAACAAACTCTGCAAACACTTTCCGGTTGTTTTTGGGTAAAGCCCAAATTCTTTAACTTGACCTTCACAGACCCTTTGTGATGTGACTCTGAATCCCCTCTCACATCTTCTATTAGTAAGCTACAATAAGCTGTCAGATATGCCTTCAGGATTGAAGAATTTATTCTTCTAGTCACTAGACTGTTGTTGGCAGTCAGTCTTTGGAGACAACCTTCTCATATAAAGTCATACCATCAATCTTTGAATATGGACAGCCCAAGAGTTTTGTATTTCCAGTGATTTGGTGACAAAGTGTTTTAGAGACTTGTGCCAGTCATGTGCTTATGTTAATTTTATGATTGAAATGTAGGGGTGGAGTCTAGCCTGTTAATCTGGAGATAGCCATTGAGTAGCCAATGAGGCCTCTGTGGGCATGGTCTCCTGAGACTTCTGGGAATCTCACAATATTTCCCTCATGAAGATGAGAAGCTACCTTCCCTAGTTGTTGGGAGTTAGTCTCAGAGGCGATGAGTCACAGAAAAGACAAGATGGCAGCATCTGAGAAGCTGGAGGAGCTGGCTTTGCTCTGATGGAGCCAGACCTCTGCAGCTGGAATGGCATGCTGTTGATAGACCCTGAGCCCTGAAAGTGAGGAGCCATGGGGAGACCCCTGCCAGCGCCAGAATTCTGCACCCACTGACCTGTGACTTTGTGAGTCGGAAGGAGATTTTGTAGCCTGATTTTGGGCACATGGGTTAATATCGGACTTATGACTTTGTACTGGACTGGATTGGGATGCCTTCTCAGTGTCACATTCCTTTTGTATATAAACCCTTTCCTTATATCTATATGCGTGTCTATGAAATTTGTTCCTCTAGTCTACCCGGACTAACACAAGACTTGTACCCATAATTTCAACTATGAACTTTGTAAAGGAGGATCTTAAATTCAGAGTTCTCAATAGAGTTCACTGAGGCCTAGCTTCATTCTCTGCTCTCAGCCTTGTTTGCATCTCTCATGTTCCATGACCCAGAGTAAAGAACATCTTTTGCCAATAAATTCCCTCCACCCAAGATTTTGTTTCTTAACACAGCCAACCTGTGGAAAATGTGCTTTTCATGCCCTGCTTGAGCCATAATACAACTGTTGAATGTATACGATGTCTGTCTCGCTATCTTTCACTTCTAGAGCTTTGGCTCATGTTTGAAGAAAGTTTTTCCTCATCTCATTATTCTTCTCCTAAAATGATGTCCATTTGTGTGTATGTGTGTTCACAAAGTAACTCATAATTCCCTCATTGTACACTTATTAGTGGACTGTATCATCTTGAGACCATGAACTCTGCTTTAACTTCCACATCCTCTGTGTCTGACACAAAGCAGATACTCAATAAATTACTGTTGAATGGACTCACTCAGACATCTTGGTGAAAGGTAGCTTTGCCAGAGTATCTAAAATCCAGTGATCAAAAGCAAAGCAGTCTTCTATAGTGAAGTCTGTTTCCCCCTATTTTTCGATCAAAATTTAAATCATATTCTTGGGGGCTCTTACAGATCTTATAACATTCCATACATCAGTTGTATCAAGCATATTTGTACACACATTGCCATCATTATTTTCTAAACACTTACTTTCTATTTGAGCTCTTGGAATCACCTCCTCTTTTTCCCCCACCCACCATCACGACCCTTTGGTAAATGATGCATTATTATTGTTTTCATATCCTTTTTTTCTTTTTAAAATTTTTTTTTGGGAACTCATACAACTCTTATCACAACCTATACATCCATCCATTGTATATTTGTTTATTTGTTGCCATCACCATTCTCAAAATATTTTCTTTCTACTTGAGCCCTTGGTACCAATTCCTCATTTTTTCTTCTCCCTCCCAGCCTTCCCATCCCTCACAAGCCCTCGATAATTTATAAATTATTCTTATTTTGTCATGTCTTACACTGTCTGAAAATTATCTTTTATTTTGTTATTAAAAGATAAAGATATCTGAAATATGATCTCCACTTGCTATTTTAGAATAACTAGAATTTATTCTTTTTCTTCCTTTTCTGCGTTTTCATAGCCAACCACCAATATTTTTTAGATAAAAATATTTATTCTCAGACATGGTAATACATTTTTCATGTGATTAGGCAGATGAGAGCTCTCATCTTCATTCCATGTTCAGCTTTCCAATAACAACACATCCCTGCAGTGGAGGAAACTCTATCAACATCCCACCCTTTTTGTTTAATATTCTTTTCCTGTTGTGGAATAAAACAAACGTGCTTTCCATCTTTTGGTGTAATTCATATAGTTCTTTGACTGCAGTGTCACTTGAACTTGTGAGGAAGTAAACACCACATTTTTGGGAAAAAGTGACATTGTACTGTAGAAATAATATGAGGCAAGGAATTGATTCAGAAAGATACTTCCAGATACTTAGTATGTGAAAAGCATCATCTCTTTCGTATCCAAATAATTTCCCCGGAATAACTTTGCTGGTAAAACATTCACCCACTCTGGTTTCGGCTCAGTGCACTGCAGTCAGTCTTCAGCGCTCACTACTAAGCAGAGCTGTTTTCATTGTGGTTACTGCTGTTACCCAATCCAAAGGGCATGTTTCATTCCTTCCTGCTCTTGACCCGACACGCAAATACTTCTCCTTTTAAACACTTGCCTCCATCCTCTCCTTTTCTTCTTCTCTCAAAGTTCCCTTGCTGAAGCAACTAAGCCACTTCTTCCCCCATGCCTTCATTACATTGTGTTCCTATGGGTCTCTGCCTGCCTCCTCTCATTCTTTATATGGACAATGATTTCCTCAACTCAGCACTTTCATAGGCAGAATGAGGGCATTCTTCCCTTTCTCCCAGTATCTCAATTGTAGAATAGAGCCTTTGAACAGTAGATGAACAATAGTTATTGACTTAAGGACTACTTAATGACTGCTCTTGCTTTCTTATTAATTTCAAAATATTTTAAAACACCTCACTGGCATCCAGTCAATGCTGACTGATAGTGGCCCTATCTGTTTTAAACTAACTAATTACATCTTAAAATTATCTGAATGTTGTAAGGCTCTGAATACAGATTTAATTAAAGCATTACAATAGTCCAAAATGCATTTGGAGTTTCAGGAAAGTCTAAGAATAATTATGAAGGATTTCACTAGGAAAATAGACATGTATGTGCCTTCATTTTATATTCACTTCAGTGAGGTGTGTAAAATGATGTTCCAAAGATATTGTTTAGATATTGAATTGCAAAAGTAATGCTTGTCCTAAAAAGAAATGGCATGACTTTACATTACATTAGAGAAATGTGAATTTTAAAAAACAACAAAAGGTTACTTAAATATCATTATGTAAGAATAAATGCTTGCTATTGAATATCAGGAAGGATCACATCCTTGAATATGTATTGCAATTCATTGTAAAAAAAACCCCAAATCCTCACACCTTGATCAATAGACAAAATCATAATAAAAATAATTCACCAAGAGAGTAATAAGAGAGCCCATAGACTGGTAAAACATCTTTAGCAATGACACAGCAGACAGAGGCTTTATTACTAAAATCTAGAATATCTTGATAGCTTCCAGAAAGAACAAAACTAAGTGGTCACTGAGAAGGTGGTCAAAGGAACTGAACAGACATTTCACAGAGACAAAAATCCTAATGGCCAAAAAGCATATGAGAAAATGTTCCCAATCGTTGGACATAAGAGAGATGCAAATTAAAACAATAATGAGATACCACCTAGCACCCTCAAAGATAGTCCAATTCACACAATCAGAAAGCAACAAGTGGTGGAGAAACTGTGGGGAGATAGGAATTCTCATCCACTGCTGGCGGACATGTAGGTATGTATAACCACTACGGAAACTGATTTGGAGATACCTAAAACTGATGGAAATCGAGTTACCATATGACCCAGCAATCCCCCTATTGGGCATATACCCAGAAGAGACAAGAAACAAACCATGGTCAGACATGGTTCATTGTGGCACAGTTCACAGTTGCAAGGTATTATATCTGGTTTCTTTTCAAATTGTACAAATCTTTCTCCTTTTACAATTGCAAGGAGTTGGAAACAATACAAATTTCCATCAACTGATGAATGGATTAAAAAGTTGTGATACATGCATAGAGTACTACAAATCACTGAAAAGTGGTGATGAACACATGAAGCATATTACTTCATGAGAAGAACTGGAGGAAATTATGCTAAGTCAAGTAAGCCAAGAGCAAAAGGGCAATTATGACTTGAGTCTGCTGAGGTAAACTTAAAAACATGCAAAAGAGGCATAAAAGGGCCATAAGGAAAAAACTATTGTATACAGAAATTCCTTGCGTTGAGGCCCAGGTAAAATGGCAGGGGCCAGACAAAATTCAGGGCTACATATGGTAGTCAACTGAGAGGGGATTATGGTAGGGGAGATGGTGATGTGTAGTGGGGGAATGGGGCACTAACCCACCCAAGGGGAGTGTATTGGTTATACCTCCACAGGGAAAGAAGAACTAATCTTAGACCTGGTGTTCCAGGATGTGAAGGCAGCATGACAGCAGGAAGTGGGGAGCTAGTGGAGGGGTCTGATGGCCCAGCTCCAGCCCCAAATACATGGACGGCCACTACTCCACCCAGGGAAGTTTGCTGCGGAGGTCAGCACAGAGGCTGTAGCTTGCAGAGAGGCGCATGTCTGACCAGAGCACATGAGAGCAAATGAAGTGGGAGGAAAAGAAAGTGGAGTACATCTTGGCCCACCGAACCTCAAGGATGATATCCACACTCTGAGCAACCATTCCGTAGAGAGAATCATATAGTCAGTCCACTGTGAAACACTGTGTCCCTCACTTTCCCAAGGTCCTGTGGGGACAACACTGGAGAAGATGCACAGCAGACCAGCAGGAGGACAGAGCATGGAGTTCCTGAGGGAATTCCAAGGATATACTTTCGGGCCAGGATGTGGCACCCCATTGAATTCAACCAGGTGACACACCTGGAGGTCAACGAACAGACCTTGAATGCTCTACAAGTTTATCTTTTGTTATTATTATTATTATTATTTTATTTTTACTTATCTATATATTTTTTTCTGGACAATGTTTTTTTGCTGTTGTCATCATTTTGATTTCTTTTGTCACTTCATCTTGTGATGTTTTGTTTTTCTGTCTATCTTTGTCTCTGCAGATCTATCTAGATAAGATAGTCTGAATGAACAGTCTGGAGAAGAAAAAAATGAGATTGATGGTTCTGGGGGGACATGGGAGATGGGGAAGTGGAGAAAGGAGGTGGTGTTATCCATCCCAGGGATAAGGGAGCAACAA
The DNA here is from genome assembly GCA_004026705.1 of Nesogale talazaci. NCBI lineage: Eukaryota > Metazoa > Chordata > Mammalia > Afrosoricida > Tenrecidae > Nesogale > Nesogale talazaci. Next base: position 39,688 of record PVJH01003818.1, on the reverse strand, counting down.
GTGATCCAAGATCAGTAGCAGGGTGGGTGTAATAAGCCTGATGGGGATTGATCAGGATTAATATAACACAGAAAAATTACTGAAATTCAAATGGGAGATGTGTATGATAGTGAGATAAGAGGGAAGTTGAAGGAAATAGAGGAGGGAACTGGGAAGCAAAGGGCATCTACAGATGTCTAAATACAGGCATAACAGATGAATATATTTATATATGATGATAGGGAAATTTATTTACATGCATATACTTATAGGGTTAGCATTAAGATACCAGATGGACTTTGGATCTCCACTCAAGTACTTCCTCAATGCAAGAACAGTTTGTTCTATTACATTAGCATTCCTTGATGCTCACCTTCCTGACACAATTACTGAAGACAAATGTGTGCACAAGCAAAAGTGACGAAGAAAGCTGATGGTGCCCGGCCATCAAAGATATAGCATCTGGGGAATTAAAGGCTTGAAAGTAAACAAGTGGCCAGCTAGCTCATAAGCAATAAAGTCCACATAGAAGAAGCACACAAGCCTGTGTGACCACGAGTGTGTCAATGGACTCAGTTAGTAGTTATCAAAGAACAAAAATCATTTCATTACATGCCCACCTTCCTGATATGATTTCTGAAGACAAAAGTGTGTATAAGCAAATGTGGTGAAAAAGGCTGATGATGCCTGGTTATCAAAAGATATAGCATCTGGAGTCTTAAAGGTTTGAAGATAAACAAGCAGCCATCTAGCTGATAAGCAACAAAGCCCACATGAAAGAAGCACACCAGCCTGTGTGACCACAATATGTTGAAAGGATCAGCTATCAGGCATCAAAGAACTAGAAATTATATCATGGTAAATGAAGGGGAGTGCAGATTGGGGACCCAAAGTCCATCTGCAGGTGAAGTGACACCTGTTACAGAAGGGTCGTAGGGAGGAGACAAGTCAGTCAGGGTACATATGCAACTTTCCTCTAGTTCTTAAATATTTCTTCCCTCTCACTATCATGACCTGAATTCTGCCTTACAAATCTGGTTGGACTGGAGGGCGTACATGGGTACAAATAGGAATTGGAAGCATGGGGAATCCAGAACAGATGATCCTTTAGGACCAGTGGTGAGAGGGACGATACTGGGAGGGTGGAAAAAAGGTGGACTAGAAAGGAGCGACTGATTAAAAGGATCTACATATAACCTCCTCCCTGAGGTATGTATAACAGGGAAGTGGGCAAAGGGAGACATCAGTCAGTGAACAATAAGACAAAATACTAATAATTATAAATTATCAAGGGCCTATGATGGAGGGGGAAACAGGGTGGGAGTGGAAAAATGAGCTAATACCAAGTGCTTAAGTAGAAAGAAAATATTTTGAAAAGGATGATGACAACAAATGTCCTTTGCATACAATGAATGTATGTATAGGTTGTGGTAAGAGTTGTATGAGCCCCCAATAGAATGATTAAAACATCATAATAAATGGAGAAAAGATTGAAAATGGCAAATATTTCATTTTGGATCCCCAATCATTGTTCCTGGAAATGGAGTCAAGAGATCAAACTACGTACTGCATGAAGCAGATCTGTGTCACGAGATCTTGTTAAAGTGTTGAAGAGCAAGAATGTTATTCTAGCAACTTCCCATTAGGAGAATATGCTTAACAATATTAATATAGAACCCATGGGGAAAGTACCTTAGAAATATATTTCTAATTGTATATTCCTGATCCAGTATCTAGACACCCCCTTGGTCACACAGGCTATAAGCTATAGACAATTGGGACTTTAAACTCTGTCCTATGAAACACACAATATCCTTCATAGGCCAATCAATGTGGAAACTATAATAAACAAATTGAGCTGTACCTCAAACTTACCTGCAGCGGATTTAAAGAACAGATGTATTCCCTTGGACTTAGGGGAATAGGTGAGAAGCAATACCAGTTTATGGCCATTCTGTCAAAGTTATGGAATTTTGTGGTCGATAGATCTTGGCTTGGATCTCTTGCTTTTAGGATGCCCAGTAATGATGACTTATATTAATCTGGTAGGCCTTTGTGAATGAGTATTACTAAAAGTTTCACCCTATCACTAACCCCAAGTGCTGGTGTAAGTAGTCCCCAATCACATAAGAGTCTAATCTGTACAAGTCAACAATTCATGTATTGTGGTCTGAAAAGCTAGCTTCTATGTGTATGATTTCTCAACAGTGTTCTATATTCCACACCACTGACTAAATTAATGACACAATCCCTAAAATCATTTTGTGGCAAAGGAGGATGATTGATAATATTCTCTATCATCAAACAATAATGATGTCTCTAACGTGAACAAGAGACATATATAAACTATAGATATTTTCATATGACTGGCTTTGGGGCTCACACTTAACCCTAGCCCTAATCTAAGAACAATTAGTTCATATGACATGATCTTACTTGATACCCTCATGAAGAGGTCACTGAAGATAAGGGTGCTATAGCAAGTGTGGTGAAGAAACTAATAGTGGCTGGCTATCAAAAGAATAATGTCTGGGGTCTTAAAGGCTTATCCTCAAACAAGCAGCCATCTAAGTGAGGGAACAACTGAGGGCACACAGAAGAAGAACATCAGCCCATGTGTTCCAGGGATTGTCCATAATAAAATCCAAATCAGAAAGAGGAACCCAAGCTTAAGTTCTGAACGCTTGCTGGCTATGGATGACTGTGCGAGCTCAAAATCCAAGGCTCTCACATGGATTAGCTTCTAATTGTCTCATACTCCATGGATATGAATAATTTTGCTATCAGACAGAGAACATTTTAAAGTGATTATGGCAGATGTTGTTAGCTTAAAATGTAATGCCTTACAATTGATCTCTCTTTTGATTCATTTCACAGTTAACAAGATCAGTTTTTAATAGTTTCTGCTTCCTATTTAATTGTGATTTTCCCATTTTTTGGTTCTTCATTGTTGTTGCTTGGTTTGTGGTTTGTATGATTTCTGTATATGAAATGTGCATGACAGAGAAGCCAATAGAGATAGTAAAGGGATTAATAATTGTCTAGGGGCATGCCTGTTGAGGGAAACGAGGGGTTAACAACAACGAGTACAAGAAGATATTATTAAAGTAAATGTAGTAATGATTTAATCATTATTCTCAATATGACTGAATGATTAAATTGTATAACATTTGCATTTTATGACAACAAAACTATTTAAAAGGACTTAGGAGCAACTGATCTAAAACAGGATGTTTTCTGTCACCTCAGATGGATATGAAGGTTGGGTATTGAATAAAGAAAACTGAAAAATAATCAGTGAATTTGAATCAAATGTTAGCCCAGAATACTGAAAGTACCATGGACTCCCCCCAAAACAAACATATCTGTCTTGGAAGAAGTACAGAATGCAGTTTAGCAGTAGTTGGTGAGACTTTGTCTCAGGTACGTTGGACATGCTATCAGGAGAGACCAGTTCCTGGAAAAGCCTGGTAGAGGAGTAGCGAGAAAGAAGAAGATCTTCAAGATAGATTGGCACAGTGGCTGTGACAATGGACTCAACCATAACAATTGTGAGAACAGTGCAGGACTGGGCAGGTTTGACTGTGTTGTGCATAGTGCTCTTGTGAACTGATTTGATGGTCTCTAAACTCAAATATATATATACACATATACATATATAATATGTGCATATGATATATAACATAATATATAATAGTGTGTATATATACATATATATGCACACTATTATTTAAAGAATCTAAAAGGTTTTCAGGAGATTAAGTACCATACAAATAATTGTTTAAAAATTAAACCCAAGAAAGATTGATTGTTTGCTTATAATATATCCAGAAGCACACAGACAGTGATCAACTTTCTTTGAGAAGGAAATTGAATTAGTTTCAGTACCTTTCTGCTTCTATATTACACTTTTAATATAGCCATGCACTTCTAAAAATTTTAAACTGGAATATAATAACGTTAATTTATATTTTTAAACTGGAATACAGTTTAACTTTAATTTATAGTCTGGGGGGATGCACTTTCCTGAGGAAACCAAGTGTGAAAACTTTGGATATGCTGCTGCTCTAATATCAGTGTTGCTCAGATTTGACTTTAATAAGAGATTGCTTCAAAAGATATAAGGAGAACATCACACATGAACACTGTTGTGATTTTTATCCCTAGTTCTGAAACCAGGCTGAAATAATCTGGCTATCTGTGTATATTAGATATGATGAGAAAGGGTTGGTACAGCATCAGTGATTAAATAACCTCCTCTGGTTTAATGAAACTTGACTCAGAATTTAAAAAGTTGGGTCTGAGAACCCAATATAATAAGCACCATATAAAAGTTTTGACTTTTTTTTGATATAAGGAAAAGGTTTATATACAAGAAGAATGGGACATTGAGAAAGCATCCCAACCCAGTCCAGTTCAAAGTCTTAAGTCCGCGATTAACCCATATGCTCGATATCAGTTTATAATGTCTCCTTCTGACTCACGAAGTCACAGGCCAGTGGGTGCAGAATCCTGGCACTGGCAGGGATCTCCCCATAGCTCCTCGCTTCCAGGGCTCAGGGTCCATTAACAACATCCAGTGGTGGCAGAAGCAACTCATCTCTGGCTGGGGTCCCCACATGCCCTCTCCGGCTTCAGAGGTCTGGCTCCATCAGGGCAAAGCCTTGTGGCTTCTTTCCTGGCTCTTCAGATGCTGTCATCTTGTCTTGTCCATGATTCATTGTCTCTCAAAAGTTTTGACTTTTAATGATGGCTTTGGAAAGATTATTTTACTTCTCTGATTTTATGTTCTCTTTCATTCATTTATTCATGGAAGCAACAGATATTCATGGAATGCTGACTCTGTGCCAGGGATGTTTTGGAGTGAGGCGATAGGATAAAACTCAGGGTGTCATCATGGAGTTGACAGCCAACAGAACTGTTTCTGAGAGCCTGCTAGATTACAGGGCATAGAGCCTGTTTGCTATGGAGACCTTCCAATTTTAGCATATTTCCAATGTGCTTAACAATTATGTTTAGCAAATTCTTATTAGCACACTTACTACAAGTCAGAATTTTCTTGCTTTGTTGTTACCATGTGAAACAATTTTTCCTTATATGCAATATTGTGATGTGCTATTGAAATAAAGCTCCCCCAATAACATTTGTACTCTGAAGTAAATGACTGTTTTGTGTGTTTATTTACCTTTTACTAATTATAACTGATAGTACAATACATGTTTACTGTGTATATTTCAAAAATGCAAAATACATAAAGACCATAAAATCCACCAATTAATATTCTGCCAAATAAAAATAAGAACCGCTGTCACACACGTGTATGTCTTATCTCCCTTCAGTACTTTAACTAGGCATATAGTTTTCTGGTTGTTTTACAAAATTTAAATCCAAATTCTGGAATTGTGCTTTTAAAAAGTTAATAAATCATTTTACTGGGGTCTCTTACAGATCTTCCAACAATCATACATCAATTATATCAAGCACATTTGTACCTATGTTACCATCATTGTTTTCAGAACATTTTCTTTCTGCTTCAGCTCTTGTTATAAGCTTCTCCTTTTCCCCTGTTCTCATGGACCCCTGATAAATTATAAATTATTATTTTCATATCTCACACCATCTTCTGTCTCTCTTCACCCACATTTTTTTTTGTTTGTTCCCTTGGGGGTGGGGGTCATATATCTATCATTATAGTCGACTCCCCATTTCTCCTCCCACCTTGCCCTCCCCTCATTGTATCACTACTCTCATTTGTTCAGAGGAGATTATCTGTCCTGAATTCCATGTGCTCTTATCCAGAGCTCTTATCTATAGCAGTGAACATGCTCCAGTTTAGCAGGATTTGTAAGGTAGAACTGGGATCATGATAGTGGAGGTCGGGGGTGGGGTGGAGAGTATTAAAGAACTGTGCTATGCTGCACTCTGGTTGTCTCGTTATTTCCTTGTGAGCCTTCTGTGAGGGAATATCCAAGTGCCTGACGATGGACTTTGGGTCTCTTCTCCAACGCTCATCATTTGCATTGGTATATTTGTTTTGGATTTTCTTATGCCTGATCCCCTTGACACCTCATGATCACAAAGATTGGCATGCTTCTTCATGTGGGCTTTGTTGCTCTCCTGTTGGATGGCCAGTCGTTTACTTCAAGCGTTTGAGACCCCAGATGCTATATCTTTTAATAGTTGGGCACCATTGGCTTTCACCACATTTGTCTTCAGTTATCTGTGTCTAGAAAGTGAACATCACAAATTGCCAGGCTATTAGTGTTCTTGCATTGAGGGGAGTACTTGAGTAGAGATTAAATGTCTGAACTGTTCTTTTTATGTGTTGTCATTTTCCATAGGTTGTAAAAACCCCACAACATTTCCTATATTATTTTCCAAAATTTTCAAAGTTTCATTTTCATATAAAATCTTCAATTTGAGAGGAATTAATTTCTTAGCATGGTTTCAGGGAGAAGTATGATTTAAGTTTATCCATAACCAATATCTTATCATTAATTACCGACTTGTCCCTTCCTTTTCCACTTTGTAACATTTCTCATTTATTTTCCACTCTATTTTTGTGTGATTGTTCTCATAGCTTCATAATAATAAGACTCGAAATATCCCTTCACCTTATCTCCTTCTTAGGTAACCAGGCTGAGAGGGTGAGAGGAATCTGAAATCAAAGTCCTGTTCAGTACATAGTGGCATATGACTATTTTTTGCCTGTAAAGAGGGGTATGTTTTTCTAATTCATATGAAAGCATTGTCAGTTGGATAAATTATGTGTCATTGGGAACTTGTTCCTTCTTTAAGGTAATAATGAGCCCTGGTAGCTTGGTGGTTTATGCAATGGGCTACTAACTATAAGGTCAGCAGTTCAAAACCACCAGCTGCCCTCAGAAAGAACGATGAGGATTTCTATTCCCACAAACAGTAACAATATTGGGAACTCATAGGGGCAGTTCTACGTGTCCCATCGCATGACTGTGGGTCAGCATGGACTTGATGGCAGGGTGTTTGAGGGTATTGATATATACAAGTTGGAAGAGGCTCTGAGTCAATCTACTAAGCATATCTGTAGTCTCTGTTTTCCTTCAGAGGCTTATAATAGCATTTCAAAGATTAAGACCAATTGTTTTTATGTTCTATGTTTTTCAGCCTTCCTCTCTTCCACTTTTCCTTTTATCTTTTACTTCATGTATTTTTTTGTTCAAGCAGAAAATTTAAATCTTTATAAAGTCACATATATCAAATTTCTGTCACTTTTCTTATTATATGCTATGAAAACCAAGACTGCATAATTAATAATTTGTATTTTCTTCTTAAACTTATCGTGCGTTAATTTCGTAAACCTATCTGAAATTTATTATATTTTCTGTGAATTAACAGTCAGCTTTACTAAGTTCTTCTTCCCAAGAAATTAACTGAAATTCCCAGTACTCTTTTATTCCTTATTGATCACAATATTGCATACCTTGGCCCATAACATTCATTTTCAGCCACGGTAACTAGCTGGAGAGTTGATAATTCGTAGCAGATTAACTAAGCATGTTGAAAAGTTAAGAACATGATTTTAAGAAAAAGCAAATGTGTCGTGTCAGATTCTGATTTTTTTTGTGTGTGTGTGCTTTGACGTAGAATTTTCTTAACATTTCACATAAAAATCTGATTGTTTAGTACTGATGTGTTTGAGTACAGGGTTCTATTGTACACATTTTTCCAGCAAGGAGAGTATCAAGCAACTTTCTCTGAGTTGGTATACCCAGTGCCATCCCTTGGGAAGGGTCTCTCTGATCACAGTGAATTTTTTCATAAAAGCAGTTTCACTACAACTTTTTTGTTTGCTTGTTTTGTGATGGCTGATTTAAGAGAACAGCATGCAGCTTTCAGATTTTGTTTCCTTCTCGGGAAAAATGCAACAAAATCTGTTGTGATGTTGAACACAGATTACAAGGACGGGGCTCTGGGAAGAACTCAAGTGTATGAGGAGTTTTCTCATTTCAAAAAAAGTGAAATGTTGATTGATGCCGAACCTTATTCTGAATGGCCAAAAATGACTTGTAGTGCATTTGGAGTTTGCTTCACCAGGTCAGACTATTAATCAAGTTTTCTATTTAAAGGTTCTGAAAATACTGTGTAACAGTATGCAACAAAACAGGCCTGAGTTGTGTCATACAGGAAGCTGCTTTTGCCACCATGACAATGCATTTGATCATGCAGTCATCTCAGTTCACCAACTTTTGGCAAAAGCATCCCAGCATACTTCTCTTACTCCACGCACCTTATTCATTCGACTTCACTCTATAGGACTTCTTTTTGTTTTCACAAATGAAGAGGGACATTTGTGGCAGTCATGTGCTTATGTTAATTTCACGATTGATATGTAGGGGTGGAGTCTGGCCTATTAATCTGTAGATAGCCATTGAGTTACCAATGAGACCTTCGTGTGGGCATGGCTTTCTCCTGAGACTTCTGGGACATCTTGCAATATTTCCCTCATGGAGATGAGAAGCTATCTCCCCAGTTGTTGGGAGTTAGTCTCAGAGACGATGAGCTGTGTACCGGATGGCAGCGTCCAAGGAGCTGAAGGAGCCAGAGGAGAAGCCACACAGCCTACCCTGATAGAAAAATACCTTTGAAGCTGGAGAAGCCATGTGGAGATCCCTGCCAGTGCTGAGTTGCCTCTACCACCACTGGATGCTGTTGATGGACCTTGAGCCCTGGAAGTGAGGAGCCATGGGGAGACCCCTGTCAGCACCAGGACTCTGCACCCACTGGCCTGTGACTTCATGAGTTGGAAGGAGACTTTATAGACTGGTATCGGACATGTGGACTAATATCTGACTTATGACTTTGAACTGGACTGGGTTAAGATGCTTTCTTAATGTCCTATTCTTCTTGTATATAAACCATACCCTTATATCCATATGCATGTCTATGAATTTGTTTCTCTTGTTTATCTGGACTAGCACAGACATAAAAGGACAGTGACTTGATGATTTAGAAGAGGTGAAGGAAAATAAAACAAAAACGGGGTGATGTCATACATCCAAACAGATGACTTTGAAAAGTGTTTCCAAGAATAGAATGGCTGATTTAACAAGTGAATTAAGTTTAATGGGGGAGTACTTTGAAGATGATAGATACAAAGGTTGTTTTGTTAAAAAAAAAATTAAACACATAGCTTGGGAGGCAGAACTGGTTGTTGTTTTCTTGGGGGTCACCCACTCTTATGTATTAGTGAGTAGCGAGCTGAGTTGAAATAAGAAACCTGTTGTTGCTCTTGAATCCCGGAGAGTCAATTCTGACCTTCTTGACCCTACTACCATAGATCAAATTATTGACGGTCCTGGTGTCATCCTCAAAATGTTGTTTGAGTCCGTGATTGCAACCACAGTGACCGTCCGTCTCCTCGATGATTTTTTTTTGTCATGACCCTCCCCTGTAGTAAGTATGACATCCTTCGCCAAGTCTAATCTCTCCATATAGCACACGCTACATACATGTGATTGAGTGGGTCTTACCATCCGTGGTTCCAAAGAACATGCCAGGTGTCTTCTTCTAATGGAGACTTGTTTGGTTTCTAGCCGTCCACGGTACTTTATGTTTTCTTTGTCAGCTTGATACCTCAGATACATCCACTCCTTTGTGGTCTTCGTTAGTCAATGTCCAACTTTCAGATGTGAATGAGATGAGTGAAAATACCGTAGCTTGGAACAGGTGTGTGTTTCTGTCCTTAGCACATTATCTTTCCACTTCAACGCTTTGCAGAGATCTTGTGCAGTGTATTTGCTGAATGCTGTGTATTGGCTGAATGAACAGAATGTCGTTCTATTTCTTAACTACTGCTTCTATGAGCATTAACTCTGGATCCAAGTAAAAGGTCAAACAAGGTCAGCCTTTTCTTTATCATAATGTTGTCTATTGGTCAAGTAGTGAGGATATTGTTGTCTTGTGAACTTAACATTAAAAAGTCAGCCTAGCTAGTTTTGATTAAAATGATGGAATATAAGGATACAGAAGATTCAGTTTGGTTTCTTTTTATCTGGATTTAAATTCTGGAGCTCAACTTCCTATCTGTGTGACTCAGGCAAATCTTATATTTTTAAGTTACTTATCATCTCCATTCTCAGTTCTGGAGCTCAACTTCCTATGTGTGTGACTCAGGCAAATCTTGTATTTTTAAGTAACTTATTATCTCCATTCTCAATCTCCCCTTCAATAAAAAAAGAGATTTGAGCTGTGGTGTGCATTTCAGAATCATCAGTCAATTGGGGTAACAGATATGAAAAGAATCTACAATTGTGAAGGACTAACTTCCTGTCTCATCTTCTCCCATGTAAATTACCCTTACTAAGTCTTCTGCAATTGCCCGACGACAATAGATCGCTTTTGTCTAGTGTCTATACACTTCTTACTCAGTTTTACCTTCCTGGTAAGCACAGTACTGTGTTCTGTTAAATCATTCCCCCCCACCTCCCGTCCTAATCACAAACCCCCATATTCATAAGTAGGGAGAAAGATGAGGTTTTGCAGTCCGGTAAGTTAGCCTGGGAAACTCACTGGGGTAGATCCACCCCGACGCACAGGGTCGCGCTATGAGTGGGCACTGAGTTCCTGAGCATATTTAGTCGTAATAACAAGAGTCTGATATGCTTAGGTGTGTTTCTCTCACCAATTTGGCCAGTAACTTATTCACCCTGTCTTTCCCTGGACTTTTAACCCTCACAGAGAAATGATTCTGTTGTGGTACAAATATGTCCCCACTCAGGAACTTTCCAAGTGTATGCTCAACGTTTCAAAAGTTAATTTTAGCGCCCTTTGGCAACGAGATGGTTAAATATTTATTGCCAAGGGGAAAAAAAATCCAAGGACATACACAACATTTCATTCCTGCAGAAAATTCCAATAAACACACACACACACACACACACACACACACACATACACGCATTTAGGGAGGCACATTTTGACGGCTAACATCTCTGACATCCTTGGGGGGAAGGGGGGGAATTACTCATCTTCCTATAGGTGGAGCCCTAAAGAGAATATTTCCCCAAAAGGGCCCAACTGGGCGTTGTCCTCCTTACCCACAGCCCTGATTTCTATTCTTAGATCTGGAGATAGGCGGCTTTCACTTTTCCTCCAGGCGCCCGGACCCTCCCGCCCGCACCAGCCGGGCTTGACGGCGAGGTGGCCGGCCGGCTGCAGACTGCCAAGCCTCCCGCGGGCCGGGACGCAGGGCCGGGCCGAGCGTCTGCGGGCAGCGTTCCCAGCCGGGGCGAGCGCGGTCGGATCGGGCCCGCCCGGGAAGCGGCGCGCGCCCGGGTCCCGGTGGCCCTGCTGGAGCCCCGCCTCGGCCGCAGGACGCTGGCTTTGCCGGCCGCGAGCCCGGGCCTGGGTGGAGCCGCAGGAAGAGGCGGCGGGCTGGGGAGCGGGCGGGCAGCGCAGCGCGCGGGGCCGCCGCCTTCTGCTGAACAGGCCGGGCCGAACCGGGGCGGGGGGAGCCTGGACGCCGGGGGTCCCGTGGGCCACCCAGCGCGTGTCCCTTCCCTGAGCTGCAGGCCTCGTGGCGAGCGGGGTTGGCCGCTGCAAGGTAGGGTCCAGCATGGCCACTGGCAGCTGCCCCGGGTGCGAGGAGGAGGATGAGGAAACTCTGAAGAAGTTGATAGTCAGGCTGAACAATGTCCAGGAAGGAAAACAGATAGAGACGCTGGTCCAAATCCTGGAGGACATGCTGGTGTTCACCTACACCGACCACGGTAACCACCTGGGGGGTCAGCCCCCTCCACTAGTCTCCAACTCCCTCCCCCCCCCCGCCCCCACCTCCAGGCCCTGGCCCTGACCTTGAGCGCTGCTCAGTCCAGAGTTCCCGTCCAGTCTCAAGTGGCCACCCCTTCAGGTGAATAAGAGCTGAGAAGTCCAGGGGTGGCTAGAACTCACTGTTTGTTGTTGTTGTTGTTGTTTGTTTGTTTTGTTTGGGACTTACAACTCTAAAGGGCTGCTGTCACTTTGCCTTGTGATGGACTTGTTTCCCGCCCCTCCCTTCCTGCAGCCTCCAAGTTATTTCAAGGCAAAAATATCCACGTGCCTCTGTTGATTGTTCTGGAGTCCTACATGAGAGTCGCGTGTGTGCAGCAGGTAAGACGGGGGGCGCTCTCGCCCGCCCATTCCCCCTTTCTGTTTGGAAAGGGCTGCTGTCCTGTCAGTAGTGTGTACCCAGAGTGAGGGAGTCCCTGGTAACTTCTCCCATTCCGCTTGATGTGCTGGGAACAGGATGTAAAGACGGGAGTCTTGTCAAATCTGTAATGCTAACAACACTCCAGACGTGTTGTTGGAGTGTTCCTGAATGTCATTTAAAAGGGAGTTTAGAAAGCTGACTGACAGACCGTGAATGGGGCAGGGCACAGTAATAATGGGTTGAGGTATATAGTTCTGTTATTGGCTGGATGAGTTCATCTGTAGGTCAAATTATTCTTAGGACCTTACCAAGGTGCAGTCCTATCTTAGCTATGACACCACCATTAACAGTTTGGAAAGGGAAGTAATTAACAGTCTTAAAACACAAAAATGACTGGCAGAACCTCACAGAATGCAGAGATGTGAATGTTTTTTTTTTTTCAGTTTGAAGACTTTCAGAATGATTCCTAGCCTTCGTAGCCTGAGTTTTACCCTGTAGTCTCGAGTACAAGTATGTTTTAGGATTCCTAAATGGACATTTTGTGAGTGTTTTTATAGAAACAGAATCTTTTAGAATCTGTGTCAAAAGGAATTAAAAAATTGGTGAAATATCTTGGGTTTATTAACAATAGTGAAACCTGAGATGATAATGAAGAATGATTTATAGTCAAACAAATTACTGCTTAAGGTGATAACTTCCTTTTGAGATTTTGGGAACTGAAAACAACTAAGTCCTAAATGGAAGAAGAATTGAATTTTGAACTTCATGGAAGGACAGTCAGAAATTCATTTGGTTTTCTCCTTCAGAGGCTACACAGATGTAAAAATTCTCTCTCTAATTCTTTATCATGTACTTGTTTCATATATCACGTATACTTTATCTCTGTGTAATCCATGTCTAGTGTGGGTCAACTATATATCTCACTTCTTTTATACAAGAACATTGGTATCTGGAATAAATGCTTCTTATTATTTTTCTTCAACTTTAAAATATTTCCCATCTGACTATTGAGTTCCAGGCTAATATTAAACAAAACCAAGAAAAACTGGAGGCATGATCAGGATGCTTGTGCGTTTAAGCACTGGAAGGCTGAGTCCTGTTCATGGAAAGTGAGTCATGTTTCAGGGCCCGGTCCATTGTGCTTGCTGTTCTCCACCCACACATTCCCACATGGCCTAGGATTCCATGTGACTGGTTCTGGCAGCTTCCACTCCTGGGCCTGCGCTTCAGAGTCACCCTGCTCAGTACCATTCAGGACAATTGCACTCTCGGTGGGTTTTTGTGTACAGCATCCAAAGAGGCCCATGATAATTAGACATCCCAAGGACATAAGGACCATCTGATTCTTCACTTTAGAAACGGCCCAAAGCTGAGGCTCTCTTTTCTGTAGCAGAAATGAGGGAAGTGCCATCTCCCAGCACAGCAGGTACTAGAGCCCAAATATGCAGGAAGACAAGAAATTATCTTTGACTTGATAATGGAATGGAATGAAATTGTTTACTACATGTGCCAAGGGCACAATGTATATCATTCCATGTCACCGTCTTCTACAAAATTTCACTGGATAATTTCCCGCACTAGAAATGCAAAGAGAGGAAGTGGCTAGTGACAGTTGGTGACAGAGTCGAGATTTAAATTCGTGGCTTCTCAGCTCTTTAACCTCTCTTTCTTCACACTATTGCTGCCTTGGATTCTTGAAGCATTTTCATGTAAACTAGTAAGAAAGCATTGTGGTTAGGTACAGCCCCACTGGTCATGCTCGGCCTGAGAACATTCATCAGTTTTAAAAATCACTCATCTTGTTAAAGGGATCTCTGCATCCTTTGATCAGAATCTTGACATCTTACTATGAACTAAAGAGATAATATCTTTGCTTGTTTGGTTTGCAAATTTCTCCTCATTGGTTGTGTAATTTCTGGCTCTTGAGTTATTTGGAATTGCTGGCTGAAAGACTCTTGGGGATGAACTTGCAAAGTTAAGTTAAATGATTTCTCAAAAACAAAACCAAAAAACCCCCAAACTTTCAGAAGTCATTTAACCTCACACTATAAGTTCTGAACTATTTTTTAAATTAATGCTATGTAGTATAGCACAATCTTTAGAGAATTGCTAGTTAGACTAGCTGTCTGCAATTTTCTTCCCTGATAGTCATCTGATCATTTTAACTTACTCTCTGTACATCTCAACTTTCTATTTTATTTATCCACCCAATATCAAGATTTATAGTGGGGAGCAACATAGATGAAAGTGACTAAAGTTATGACTAAAGTTATCTTTAACACTTCACTTTTATTAAAACGCTTGAAATTTCAGAATCATTGTAATAAAATGAAACCACCAATTTAATTGCATTATAATTATGCAGGAGGGAAGTTTCTCTTTGAAAAGATAAGCTCCTAATTGAATAGATGAATGGATCAATTGTTATCTCTGCTTTGCTGCCAAACAGTCTATTTAATCATAGAAGCTCCTTATAGGCTGAAAACTCCCTTGCCTGAAACTTTTTTGCAAAGCAATTACGGCTGCGGCTCCTTTGCAAACAGCTATAAAAACAAGTTTTCTTCCTGAGTCAGCCATGCAGGTTGAGATGAGTTTTGCCTCCAATGTAATTTTTCTCCCCCAGAAGCAGTTCAGAATGTTATTTTTCTTAAACCGGGGAGGGGGTGAGGGGGAGTCTCCGTGTATCTTATGGAGGCACCGAAATAGCCAGTTTCTATGACGGCTGCAATGTCAGTGCCTGTTCAGTTGATGTGGAGGCGGCTGTCCTATTTAAATATAAGGTGGAAATAGCTGTCAGATGTTCACTTTTCAAGCAATTTAAAATTATTTAAAAGGGAGCTATGACAAAGTAAAGCAATTCATGCATAACCGGGAAAAGACCCAGAAATAATATTGTGAAGAGACATCTTGCATAATAATTTTTTAACTCTTTTTACAATACCCCTTGCTTATATCTAACTCACTGCCATAGACACGTGGTGTACATGGCACGGGGAGCCACTCTTTTCTAATTAGTGGACAGCAATCTCTATCATGTCATGTGCCTTCCCTCACCATTCAAACTCAACCTTCGTGTGTGTATCCATCCTGTCTGGCAGCCTTCTTGTGGCAGTCCCTGTACCATGTAATGTCTGGTGTGTTAGTCCAGATAGACTAGAGAAACAAATTCATAGACACACATATGGATTCAAGGGTAAGGTTCATATATAAGAGGATTGGAACATTGAGAAAGCATCCCAACCTAGTCTAGTTCAAAGTCATAAGTCTGATGTTAGCCCATATGTCCGATACCAGTCTATAAAGTCTCCATCCAATTCACACAGTCACAGACCAGTGGGTACAGAGTCCCAGAACTGGCAGGGGTCTCCCCAAGGATCCTTGCTTCCAGGGCTCAGGGTCCATCAACAGCACCGAGTGGTGGTAGAAGCAACTCAGTACTCAGCTTCAGAGATCTGGTTCCATCAGCGTAAGGACATGTGACTTCTCCTCTGGCTCCTTCAGCTCCTGAGACACTGCCATCTTGTCTTGTCCATAATTTGTCGTGCCTTATTGGCTACTCACTGGCTATCTCCAGATTAACATCCCAATCATGAAATTGGTATAATGAATACATGACCACCACAGTCTGGCTCCCTGCTAGTTATCAATTTTGTTGTCAGGTACCATGGCATCCATGTTGCCCTGATGCTGATGCTAAATGGGCTTTAGTGGAGCTCTCAGACGAAGAGGGAGTTTGAAGAAAGACCTTCAAATTTGCTTCCATAGTGTCAGGTAGTGGGTACTCTGTGTACCAAGGTCCCCATCTGAGAGAGCATGTGTCAGGATAATGTGATCGCAGCTCAAAACAACCATCAGTACCTGTCACAGTTATACTAGCTCCGTTACCTTAGGAACAGTAATTCCTCATCATAATTGACATGTTTGACACTAATGTCTCTAATGCCTCCTAAACTTGCATTAAAAAGATTTCACTTTTCCCTGTAATTAAAATTGCACATATTTAGAAAAAGATTTGTTGTACAGCTATTATTTAAAATGCATTAAATTTAATATAGCTACTACAATTAGTCATTTTTCTAACTTCCTATTTTTGGTCAATTATTATTTTAATTTCAATAGAGTCATATCTATTTAATTCATTATTCAGAAATGTAATACTGGGCTGAGCCCCGGTGGCATAGTGGTTGTGCATAGGACTGCAGCCCACTGGGATGGAGGTTCAATTCCAGCAGTGGCTCCACAGGAGCAAAGTCTGGGCCTCCTACTTCCACCACTGGAGGGCAGTGATGCCCCCCAAAACAAAACAAAACAAAAATACAGAAATGTAATACCTTTTGAATGACCTTTTGGTATGCTTTTTTTACAAGATACTTTCTAAGTATCTGGATTGCTTTGTTTCTTACTAAGGGTTTTGAGTTATTGTTTTGGTTTAGAAGAACTATTTAAGCACATTTAAGAAGAAGTATTGGTTACACTTCCTGCAAAAATGAAGAGATTCATGTTTGAATGGGTTTCAATAACATTCTTAAAAATGGGTTCTTTTTTTTCTCCCAGGTGGGTTGGTCACTTTTATGCAAATTAATAGAAATATGCCCAGCTACGATGCAGAACTTAATGGGACCCCAGGACATTGGACATGATTGGGAAGTACTGGGTGTTCATCAGTAAGTATGACAGATATGTAACAATAACATGCATTGAGTAAATATGACTATTAAAATCTTGCCCTTGACATGATATACATAAGTAAAAACAGTATAAAACAGTTTTGCTATAAAATCATAGAAACTCTTAGTGAACAAAAATATCAAAAAAAATGAAGCAGTTGTTCTTAACACATGCTCCATCTAGATCTATGCATTCTAAAGGCAGTGTTCCCATCTCTCTGACTCTCACCTAAAGAATTCTGCAGTCTTTAATTTACACCACTTCCAATGAACTGTTTTGGTATCCCTGACTCAAAATAGTGTTCCATTCAATGTTCTCTGAGTTTGGGAAATAAAACAAATCTGAAGGTATCAAGATTAGGAGTGCAAAGCCTGCACTGATGAGTTTTTCTCCACCAATACAGTTCTCACATTTCTTAGAATGTCTTCACAATAAGTCCTCGTGATTGTGTTGTATCTTTTGAGAAAATATGTCATACTTCATTAGGATTCCCCCAAATTGTCGCTATAATCTTCTGAGTTGAGTTCTCTGCCTTGAATGTATCTGGTCCAGCAGAAGGTCTCCTCAGAAACTGTTATTTTGCTTGGACTTGATTTTTTTTGTTGCTTATGTCACCCTAGTGAAACAAAGTCAAGCTTTCAATTGAGAGAATTTGTTTGCATCCATCTACTGACTGCAGAAACTGCTTAAAAATATTTTGTTTTGAATGAATTCACACATGTATGGACTTGAACTTCAGTAAAAATACAGTTGGTTCACCCTCATGTTTGCAATGCAAAACCAGTCTGGTGAAGCTCTTAAGAATCTAGTTTAGTTCTTTGCTTTTTATAGAAAAAGAATATTGATTTTCTTACTTTTTAGTCAAAGAGTTACATTTGAATTACCAAAACTACCATTTGGGGTAAAAGGAAAAGTTTTAATTTAATACAGAATTAAAGAGACACAAAGTCTTCAGTCAAGTAATCATGTTAATTACTGATTCAAGTTTGAAAATACTCTCCCTAAATCTTAGGTGAAGTTTATTACTAGTCAAGGAGAAAGATTATTATTAAAGTTTTGTAAAAATACATTTATATTGCATTCATATCATATGTATTGGGTTAAGATATCAATATTGATGGCTATGAAATCAAGCAAAAGAGACACTATTTGTCATAATAGACCTTATAAAAAAGCACCATTCTACAAAAATATGGGAATGGGAAAATTAGTTTTCTAAGTAATTTTAAACTTTATGATTTACAAACTCAATAGTACAGCTGTGTACGTCCATAAATAAATATTTAGAGAGTTAAATGACAGCTTTCAAAGAGAACAAAAAGAGGAAATTACCTTTCAGCATATCTGCACTCAAATCTTGATATTTTACCAGCTTTTGTGGTTTGCAACATAATACCTTCTAGATGACACCATTTCCTTAGCCACAACTGATTAAGAAAAAGCAAATTCTGAGCAAAATGCATTTCAGAGAAAATCCTTTTTACAGTCAGCTTTTTTAATATTTAAAAATATATAAAATTTGTTTTTTACACAATCATGGGACTTTCATCTCCCACCTTGAAGGAAGCTTTGGATTTATGTTGCTTTCAAATGTATTTGCTTGTGAAATAGCTGTACCAAATTGACTCAAGCCACACTGCAATCGAGTCCCTTGGCACTCCAAGGGAGATTGTCCCTCCTCAGGGAGCAGTGGCATCCTTCCCCAGAGGAACAGCTGGTTTGGTTTCCGCTGCCAGCCTTGGAATTGGCAGCCCCCTGTGTACCCCCTCACGCCAGCAGGGCTACAGACACATCCTCTATCCAAAGCTGAATTTTAACCTTCACTTTTGGTCATTATTACCTAGAATTCCCAAGTTAGACAAGTGGTGACTATGTGTCTGTGTGTAAGTAAACTTTGTGTGTGAATACTTTGACTCCTTTGACATACCATATTTTTTGGACCATAAGACACACCTGATCATAAGACACACCCAGTTTTTACAGCAGGAAAACAAGAAAAAAAATGTTCAGAACCAAATAGTACCAGTATACTAAAATGTTCTGGAGTACCACACTATCAGACCATAAGATGCACCCTCATTTTAATCCTACTTTTGGGGAAAAATAGTGCATCTTTTGGTCTGAAAAAATACGGTATATCAACGTTGATGCTGTTCAGTTTTCAGTTTTTTAATATATATCAAAGAGTATATATTAAGAAGTATATTTACAACTAACTTGTGTTCTTACCACCATAATAATTTTTGAAATTCTGAGTCCATTTCAAAGAATATAGCACTGAATAAAGAATGCATCCAAATTACACCTATACTTTGTCATTGTAACCTAAATGTGCCTTGCTAAGCATTCCTAAGATGTCCCAAGGTTTAACCAATCTATAATCTTAGGGACTATAAAACTCTCCTAGCCATGTGTTAGAACAAATAATGTTACCAATTCAAATGCCTATGCATTTCTTCAAATAGAGTCATTAACTTACTATTTACTTATTAATTCATACATCCTTTCTTCATCAAAATGTTTATTGTGCCCTTATGCCTGAAGAGAGAACACATATATGGACTCTTCTATACAAGTAAGTCTGCTGTGTTTAAACTTGACTGCCACCCTGAGAGGAGCTCTCTGGAGCACTGGTCAGGCATGGGCTGTGTGCATCCCTCCCACACATGGCACTGGAGCACAAAGGCCTGGTGATTCGCTTTATGGAACCTCTATGCTACAGTTCTACTCTTTCACACATGTGACACTTGCTGTTACAAGACAAATGACCTGAAGAGAACATTTTAAAGGGCAGCTCCAGAAGACAAAGCAAAATATGATAATGAAATGCGCAAGGACCTAGAGTTAGAAAATAAAAAAAAGAACACGCTCAGCATTATCTTAAACAGAAAGAACTGAGTTAAAAAAATTCAAACTTTGAGTTGCAATATTAAAGAGTCTGTGGACCAAAGAGTGAATGAAGCAGAAAGCATCCCATGAAAATGGAAAGAGCACATTGAGAACCAAGAAAAGATATTTAACCATTTCAAGAGGTGGCAGTTCATGAGCAAGAATCAGTTCAACCTGCGCTGAAAGAATTACTACAAACAGCGTTCCCAGAATTGATGAAATATCAATTGAAATGTTACCCCCAGGAAATTTGAAAGACATCTAGTTGGACAACTGACTGGAAGTGATCCATATTTGTACCCACTGCAAAGAAAGGTGTTCTGCTAGAAGACACACATTATAGAGCAGCATCATTTATATCACATGCAAGTACATTTGTTGTTGAATGACAGTTGTAGCAGTCCATTGACAGTATCTTGCATAGGTCTGGCTGGATTCAGGATAGGACATGGAATAAGAGATATGACTGCTGATGTCAGATGGATCTTGGCTGAAAGCAAAGAATACCAGAAAGATGTTTACTTCTGTTTTATTGAGTACACCAAGGCATTCAACTCTGTGGATCATGGCACATTATGATAGCCTCGAGAAGAATGGAAATTCCAGAATACCTAATTGTGCTCTTGTGAAACGTGTACAAGAATCAATGACCAGTGGGGCAAAAGGAACAAGGGGATATTGCATGCTTTAAAATCAGGAAACATATTCCCCAGGGTTGTATCGTCTCATTATCACTAATCAATCTGTATGATTGCCTGCTTAATTGATTCCTTATGTAATTACCTGAATACTTGATTAATTACTTACTTGATTACTTAAACAATCTGCATGCTGAGCAAATAATCCGAGAAGTTGGATTATTATATGAAGAAGAGTACAGTATCAAGATGGGAGAAAGGGTTACAAACAACTCACACTATGTAGATGACACAACCTTGCTTGCTGAAAATGAGGAGGACTGGAAGCACTTGCTGATGAAAATATAGAACCGATTACAATCATCAGTAGGGATTACAACTCAACGTAAAGCAAACAAAATTCCTCTTCACTAGACCAATAGGTAACTTCATGATAAGTAGAGAAAGATGGATGTTGTCCAGATTTTTGTCTTGCTTGGATCCACAATCAATGCTCAAGAACGTAGCATTAAATGATACATTTCACTGTGTATTCCTGCTACACAAAGCCTCTTTAAAGTGTGGAAAAATTAGGAGGTAATTTTGATCACCATGGTGTGCTTGACCCGTCATGATATTTTCAATTGCCTCGTATATATTTTAAAGTTGAACACTTAATAAGGAAGGCCCAAAAATTTGAAGTATATTGAATGCCAACAGAAAAACAACTCTGTCTTGGAAGGACAATCAGAATTCTCCCTAGGACAAAGATGGTGAGACTTTGTCTCACATACTATGGATGTAATATTCGGAGAGAACAGGCCCTGGACCTTACACATGCTTGGTTAAGTTGAAGAGAATCAAAACAGATGATAACACTTGGTGAAATAGATTGACACAGTGACTGCAACAAATGGGTTCAGATATAAAACCCATTGTGAAAATGGCAGAGGACCAAACTGTTGTGTTCTGTTGTAGAGGGGTCTCTATGATCACAGCTTGCTGGCACCTAAGAATAACAAGAACAACCAAGAAGGGATCAGTTAGTGCTTTCATATCCAAATGGAAGTCATGCAACAAGTTTTGGGAAACTAAGTGAAGCTGCGGATGCCTGCAGGTTGTTTCCTATCCATATTTTAATACATCAACATGCCTAAGATTATTTATGAGTTATAGCACATAAGAGTGAGTTCTGTTTCTTTAATATTTTGAACAAATTGTTAAACAGCTTAATGATTGATCTTGGAAATTAAAGGTGAATTTTAATTGAAATGAAAACATTTTTATTGAGCCTCATAATGATTCTCTTAATTTTCATATGCCTGACTCAGGTTTGTAGGAACCAAAATAAATCATGAACTTTACAATGAGTAATTAAATATAAGGATAGTAGAAATATGAGAAAATTTAAATAAGGAAATCTCTGAGTATGATACTTTGTTTCTATTTCCTTTTATTTTATTTCTAGATTGATCCTTAAAATGTTAACTGTTCACAATGCCAATGTAAACCTGTCAACAGTTGGACTGAAGGCCTTAGATCTTCTTCTTACTTCAGGTAAACATCACACACATATACTGTTATTTCTAGTGTCCACTCAACTTAAACAATGAACTCATTTCAACTCTGCTTGAATAGGCTCAAATAGCCTGTCATCCAAACCCAAATCCCATTGCCCCTGGAATTGAATTCAATGAGGACACACAGCAATGCTATAGGATAGAGTAGACCCACCCATAGGATTGCCAAGACTGTCAATCTCTTTTGTAAAGAAAACTTTCATTGTGAGTTGGGTGATCCCTTATGGAGAAAGTCAGTTTGACAGTATACAATCTATACTCTCCAAAGAAGATTGCCACATCTTTGTTCCACAAAGCATATGGTGGACTTCAATGGGTCCACCAGGGCTCCTGATCACAACACAATAGAATCTAAATGTTAATGATTTCTGAAATTTTGGGGCTTGTGTCATTTATCCTTATATTTTATATGTCTACTTTTGTCTCAGAAATGCCATACGATACCTTGGTTTGAGACATTGCTCCCAACTCTGCTTTCCTCAAATCAGCTCTCACATCCCTCATTATCACCAGCTGGTTGATGCTGCATGTCTTATCCCTATTAGCCATCTGATTATATATACTTTTACAAGGTGTTCTATATTTCCTAGGACATGATACTTTGAAAGTGTGTGTCATCAGTTCTTCCGTACTTGGTATTTGTGAGTCACAGTAGAATGGTCCACACGGTTCCGTGGAAATAAGACCTGACCTTCAACAGGCAAGCAGGCTTGGTGTGCTGTGGGCCGAGTATCGGGCTGCTCTTGGCAGTGTGGGTCAGTGAAGCCCACATTCACATTGCAGGAGAAAGATGGTACCATCTGTCCTTGTGAGGAAACCCTCAGGAGCGATTGTCCACCCTTGTTCAGGATTTCTAGGAGTTAGGCTCGGCTTGATGGCTGTGAATTTTCTTTTTCTGTTTTGAAATAGGGTATCTGTGGGTCAGAATTGCTTCCATGACAGTGGGTTGTTGTTTTCGAATCTTTGAAACACACCTTAAGATAGGTTTTATTTCACCTCTGTTCTCTACTTGAGTAACACTCATGTGCAGAGAGGTTGCCTCTTCCAGGTCCTGATTCCCCATGTCAGAGTTTTTCTTTGAGGATACATCTACTGGAAAGGGAATAGGCCTGAAAACAAAGAATCCAGAGATGGTGCAATGCTTGTGATTATTGCTCTGGGACAGACACTTACTATCATGTGTTTCTGAGAACAAAGGCTTCTCACAGGAAGGCTAATCTTGAAGGATAGGAAGGGGTTTCCTCCAAAACTGGAGAAGGGCAGGTTAGCTGAGGGAATGGCATGTATAGAATTGAAGAGACTTGGAAAGATAACATGCCAGAGACTGGGAAAAGGGGTGGGAAGGTTTTAATTGCCCTCATTAATTCTGATAAAGACTATAAGAGAAAAGAGAAGGGTTAAAGAAGGCATGTCAGGCCAGTTTGACTACAAAAACAAATTCGATGACACTTGTATATGTGTAAAAGAAAGTTTTTTATCAAGAAGTAATTATATATCAAGTCACCAGCCCAGCCCAGTCCTCCATATCAAGTGTGTTACCAGTCCATACTAGTCACATATAATGATGTAGAATGCAGGAATGTCATAGGCCAGCAGGTGCAAAATCTTGTGAATCCAATAGCAGTGGCTCCAGCAGCTTTTAGAGTGACTAGACAGCAGGAAGGTGAAGACAGATGGAGAGGGGGAGGTTTCCAGGAGCCTCCTTATGAGAAGGCCACACCCATAAGGAGGCACAATCAGTCTGTGACCTGAGTAACAGGTTGAATACCCTACCCCAACATTTTTTATATATCTTCAACTTGACATGCTATTCTGTCACTATCACAGAGGGCTAAGAGGATGGTATGATGGAATTTTCATTACTGTCTCTTATTAAAATACTTAATGGTCTGTAGTAAGTAGTCTCAACCGGATTTATTTTAACTTATTCTTGAGGGCCTTTATTTCTCTCTCTCTCCTGGTGCATTCCTCAGTTAGCAATGAATGGGCATTCATTTTGTGAATTTGGAATATATTGAATTCTGGAATCTATTGAAGTCAGCAACAAGCAGACAAGAAATTTGGCATATGTTTTGAAAAGATGATGTAATTTCTCCAGTATATCATTCAGAATTTTGAGCCAATGTGGAAGTGTTTAATGCATTTTAAAGTTCATCTCAGGTAATCATTGGTGGTTTAATATTTGGATCATTTTAACTTTCTGGCTTATTTATGGACTTAATTGGAACTCTGCTGGTGTAGTAGTTAAGCAGTAGACTGAGGTGCACAAGATCAACTGTTCAAAACTACTCTATGTAAGACAGGACTTTCCACTCCTGTAAAGAGTTACAGTTTCAGAAACTCACAGGGGGCAGTTCTGCCGTGTCCTATAGGTCTCTACGAGTTGGCATCAACTCAGTGGCAGTGAGTTTTGAATTTTTAATATTCATTGGACTCTTACTATTTTTCTGGGTACTGGAGAATTCTAAGACATATGAGGTAACATGACTTTAAAATAACTTGCACAGTCACTGTTTGATGTAACTTTTGGTAGTGATATAAATGCTGTTTATCTATTCTGTACAATCCCTATAGTCATTGAACATTTGAAATGTGACTAATGGAGTGAGAAACTGAATTTTCATTTTAAGTAACTGACATTTAAATTTAAATAGCTGTATGTGACTTGTGACCAATGAGTTGGATGCAATGGTAGTTATTTTAATTAAGGAAAAGCTTGTACTTTTATGAAAGAAATCTACTGTAATATAAATGTGAAGAAAGTCATCATAGGAAGATACAGGTAAGAGCAGCTAAATTTACTGATAGTTTTGTGTATAGACATGAAATGCCTAAATTATAATTTTGCCCTTTATTATTTATTTAACTCTTTGGGTTATTTAACTTTTGTGATTCTCTGATGCCTTATCTCTAAAATGATTAGGATTATATACATCACAGTGAAGTGCTTCAAACAATGTCTGACACATGCTATGTGCTATAAAGAGGTTTGCTAGTACTATCACTCCACGTCTGGTAGTATTATCCTTAGTGATAAAAAAAAGGTGAAATTTGGCTGAGCCCTGGTGGCCTACTGGTTGTTTGCAGACTGTGGCCCACAGGGTTGATGGTTCAAATCCAGCAGCAGCTCTCCATGAGCAAGGCTTGGCTTCCTACTCCCACCAGGGCAGTGATGTCTTTCACACACACACACACACACACACACACACACACATACAAAAGAAAAGTGAAATTTGTACTAGTTCTTGAATCATTATATCTTTGTTGAATAGCATGGTGGATTATGTATAGAGATTATCAAAATGAGATTCTCTGCCCCAAAAGAAACTTGAAGTCCTGCAACGTCAAAGAGGCAGTTCTTTTTAGTAATATAGGGTAGCAGTAAATGAGAATCACCTTGATGGCAGAGAGCTTTGAGATTTTTGTAGACTTAGAGCAAGGGAATTCAAGGTACAGGAGAGAGCTAGTGGGAATGCAAAGATATCCCAAGAATGTGCTTAGTGATGATCTATGTGTTTACTTTGATTGGAATTAAAGCTATCATGAAGGATATGAGGTTGATAAAATATGTGGCCAGGTTATGGATGGTATTGTTTACTGATATGAGAAAAACTAAAAAAAATTAAGGATTACAGTTCCAGGATCACATTTGTGTTTTAGAATGAACTATTTAAGTAGACATTTGGGCTAAGTCTGGCAGCAAAGCAGCTGCATTAGCATTTCGGGTATGAGTGATGAGGATCTGAATCCTTTAGGAATAAAGGACCTCAAAAGGAGATTTTGAACCATTTAGATGATAGACTTAAAGGACTTTATAGTGAATTTATTGGTTTGTTGGACAGAAGGAAATACGTGAGGGAAGATGGAAGAGGACCCAGTAGCTCCTCTCTTGGATAACTATTGTGATGTTGATGATGCTTTCATCGCCTAAATGAGTCTTGATGTCATAGCGGATTACAAGTTTGGCTACTAACCACTAGGTCAGCAATTCAGACCCCCCCCCCACCCCCTGGGAAGCATTGAAAAAAGATGAGGCTTTCTGTTCATGTCAAGGGTTACAGTCTTTGAAACCCACAGGAGCAGTTCTACCCTGTCCTATCGGGTCACAATGAGTTAGAACTGACATGCTGGCAGGGGATTTTTGAGTTAGATAATTGACTCAAGGAACCCTGGTATCATAGTGCAATATGCATTGAGCTGTAAGCCACAAAGCCAGGAATTAAAATCCACCAATAGCATGGAAAGAGGAAGATTAGGATCTCTTCCGAAAGAGTTACAGTCTTGGAATCCAAAAGGACCATTCTTCTTATAGGGTTACTTTGACTCAGAATCACCTCAATGATGAAATATTTGTTTACTTATTTTTGTTTTGGTTGATCACTGACTAAGAACAAAAGTAGGGTAGGTTTAGTGTGCCCATGGAATGGGCATTCAGATGGTATTGTTTAAGAGGCAGAGAAAAATACATTTCTGGAATTTAGCACAAGAAAATTAGGGCAGTGAGGTTGATCGGGAACCATAGTAAAGTGAATGGGGTATGTGGATCACTTAGAAATATCACTAGCTTGATAAGCTTAACATCTGGGAGTGACTAGTGGCTTTTGATAAATAAAATCACTAAATCATTCATGCTCTGCATGTAAAAATCAATACATTAAATATAAAAAACATTGTTTACTTATGGGTTATGTTCTTTTCAAAATAGGTAAAATAACTTTGCTGCTATTGGATGAAGAGAGTGATGTTTTCTTGTTGATTTTTGACGCCATGCGCACATTTCCAGCCAATGATGAAGTCCAAAAACTCGGATGCAAAGCTTTACATGTGCTCTTCGAGAGAGGTATTTACAAATGTGGAATTCTTTATTTTGCACTTAAATACAAGAGAAAACCTATATCAGGAAAAGCAAGATACAATTACAATAAAGAAACGTTATTTTAAATTGTACCATTTATCAAAAGTGGAGTTGTCTGTCAAAGGTACTTAATGGAGTTAAATTAGAAATGTTCTGTGTTTTTGTAGGGAGACTTTCATTCATGACTTGTAAATCATGCAGTTGTACTAGATTTTCTTCTATTGCTTGACGAAGCAGAAGGTTCATTTTGCAAATTAGATACGTGAGAGGTAAGAAAAAGAACTGTGAGGCATAGCATAGGTTAAATTTGGTTTTATGGTGTTGAGTCATCATCAGGGATTTTAGACATTGCTAAAGGGATTGTGATTGTCAGTTGGTTGGAAGCTTTGCTTCCCTTGTTGCTGGAGGAGGAAGCAGAAGCTTAGTGAGGTGAAAGGAGAAACTTGCCCAAGGGTAAACAGCTAGTTATAGTGCAGTTCATTCACCACCATGAACCCTTTTTGCGTCACTAAAGGAGCTAATTGTGCTTAGGATAAGAAGGACTTCCCAGAGTGGGGATGATTCAATCATGGGGCTGTAGAGCACCAATGCATTATGCAATATATCTCTGAGGTCTTGTCAACTCCCATGATCATGCCCGCAGTGCGACTTGCCACTCTGGACTGGGTGGGAGCATGTACATAGGTATGGGCAAGAGATAGAGCTCACAATGCATGAAACCTGGGAACAAGAATGAGAATAGCGATACCACAAGGGTAGGGGGAAAGACCGGACAGGTGGGGGTGAAGGGGATACGATAGAAATTAATGACACCTAACTACACACTCCCATCCAGGGGGAAGAACAACAGAAACCAGAGGGAAAGGGAGACAGTGGTCAGTGTGAGATATGAAAATAATAACAATCTATAATCTATCAAGGGGTCACGACGGTGAGGAGAGGGGAGGGAAAAAAAAGAGGTGCTGATCCCAAGGACTCAAAAGATGTTCTTGTTATTTGCATTTGAACCACCTTAGCTTCATGAGGACCTTATGTACTGCCATCATTGTGGCCTTTGTCTTGTTTATGGAATAGGGCAGATCGCCCGATGATGCTTCAATCTGTCTTATTCACAAAAGATTTAAAACTATTTGCTGTATCTTTGGGGCTATAAGATGGGCTCTCTTCCCACCGCAAAGTGGGGGAAGAATTAGGGTGTGTCTTTTGGTCCGAAAGTGTCCCCAGAACATTTTAGCATACTAGTTCAGAATAGTTTTTCTTGTTTTCCTGCTCTAAAATCTGGGTGTGTCTTTGGTTAGGTGCATCCTTTGGTCCAAAAATATGGTAGATTTTTGTGAGTATCTTTGAATCAATTTCCATTCATGGACTTATGATAGAGTCAAAATTGCCAATATACTTTAATCCTTATATGTTATAATCATAGGTTATAATCTTTATGGGAACAGATCCTGAGGTCTTTTCCCAACAGAGCTAGTGGTTGAGTTCATATTGCCAAAGACAACCTTTGGATCAGTACCAAGTTTTGCAATCTGCACGGCTAGAGTTCTTTTCACAGTGTAGAGAGAAATGTAGTAAAGAAAACATGAAGGAGAAAATGAGTGAAAGGAAACTATTAGGAAAGTAGGTTCAATTTGTACCTAAAGTCTATGTACTTGCATCTACCAGACAAAGAGAGAAACCCTCACTGATTAAAGTTCCATGAGATGAAAATAAATCTATTAAGGGGAGAAAATACTTCTACCAACTATACCATAAAATTATTCTCTGGATGAGAGGATCAAATAAACCTATCTTACAAGGAATACAAAGTGCACTTCAGTTAAGCAGTTCTGTGAAGATTCAGAACAGTGTGGACCTGGTACCAAGCTCTCAGGCGCAATGCAAAGGGTTTCCTATGAGAAAGGAACGGGTGGTTATGTGTCCTTTGGGCTATCTTTTAGAAATGTTACTTCTTACAATAACACTTTTGGTAAGCTCCAAATAGAATTTGACTCTCCATGTTCTGGCAGGACATGTTGTACTGATGTTCTGGGTGGAAGGGTAGGGGCAAATTCATATTTGCAGACGCAAGGCTGACATCACTTTCTCACCAGCATTGCCGGCACTCTCTAGGATAGTGATGCCCAACCTTCCTCATGCAATGACCCTTTCATGCAGTTCCCCGTGGGGTGGCAAGCCCCAACCATAAACTTACTTTTGTTGCCACTTCATAGCTGTCATTTTGCTACTGTTATGAATCGGGTGATCCCTGTGAAAGGGTCTTTCGAACCCCAAAGGGGTCAGGACCCACAGGTTGAGAACCGCTGCTCTAGGACTTGTGGAAATGACCCATAAGGATGTAAAAAGAAGCCTCTTGTTTAAGAAAAACATATGCAGAGCTTAGAATATTGTGATAATAGAGGAGTAGAGACCATTCTGATTTCCCCCTGAAGAAGCAATGCATTTGAGTTTCAGCGGTAACTGTTAAAGTTAATTGTTTTTAAAATTTGAAATTGTGCTTATGAAAATTGCTCCATAAAAGAAAATTTCATGAGATCCCTCATTTATTTATTTCAAGCATTTTCGGGACAGCTCTTATGGATATCATAGCATTCCATAGTTCAACCACTTCCAGCAGTATTGTACATTTGCTACCACAAGCAGTTCCAAACATTCTCTGTCTTCTTGCACTCCTTGATATCAGCGCTCATTTATCCCTTCCCCCCCCACCCTATTTTATGCTATATTCTATGGAAAAATTGACATGAAATTTCAGCAAGTAACAAGGTGCACTGCGTTTTCCATTTCCATTTTTGTTAATTCCCTTCTCAGACAAGATAAACCAGATTTAATACCTTTCTCTTGAAGTTTCCAATCATTAAAATTACTCCAAATAGGATTTATTGCTTTGAAAAGAGGCTATAATTTTTAGGATTGCCACATTTTCCTATATTTAATGGAAATCATGGATGACGGTATACTTGTGTCTGATTTGTTATCAGTTGCTGAAGTTCAGGCCTCTTGAATGGATGCTTTCCAGTTTGCAAAATAGTTTGCCAGTCAATTCTTCCCTTTTAACTATTATAACAGCCACATGGTGGTATTCTTGGCTAGACATTGGGCTGCCAATCTTTAGATGTGCCACCAGCCACTCTACTGGACAAAGACGATGCTGTCTGTTCTCATAGATATTAACAGTTTGGGGGACTATCGAGAGGGTGGCAATGAGGTGGAATTAGCTTGATGGAAGTGGTCTATTTTCTGGTTGTTTTTCCTTTTATATCATTACAATCTGTTGACTTGTATTCGGTAACATTTTAATTTTTATTGTTTTTGTTTTTTGGGCACCACTGCCCTCTGGTGGTAGTGGGAGCTACCCAGCGCTGCTCCTGAGAGCTGCCGCTGGATTTGAACTGCCAAGCCCGCAGGCCAGGTAACATTTTTATTGATTGTTCAATTTTCTCTAGAATCTCCCAGATCAAGTTGTCAATAATTTTGATTTTCTCTCTTCTTGTTCCATTTAATATATATCATATAATTTCACAGTTCAATCATGCCAAGGAGAACTGTACAATTGCTGCTACCATCGGTTTTAAAACATTCTTTTTCTTTCTTTTTTTTCATTGAAATATTTTAAACATTTTTCTATAGGGGCTCCTTGATATCATCTCCCTTGTACCCACTCTCCTTTTTGTGAAACCCTTTTTTCGCTTTTTAAAGTATTTGAGTGACTAATTTGGGTCAGCAGGAGGCTTGTAGTGCATCGGCTAAGTGTTCGGCTACTCAACACAATTTTGGTGGTTTAAACCACCTGGTTGTTCTGTGGAAGGACGGCCTCATGATCTGGTGTTGCCATGAAATCTCGGGGGGCAGTTTACTCTCTCCTTCAGGTAGTGGTGAGTATGAAGTCGCTCGATGACATACACAAATCCAACTTTTGTTTATGAGTATTGAAATTTCTGAGTCTCACAGTTGTCATAAATACTCTATCTGTGAATAATCAAAATTCGTTAGATTTTAAAATTAATCAATATATATGTTATTCTGTTTCTAGTGTCTGAGGAGCAACTAACTGAATTTATTGAGAACAAAGAGTACATGATATTGCTGAATGCTTTGAAAAATTTTAAAGACGAAGAGGAAATTGTATTTCATGTACTTCACTGCTTACATTCTCTCGCTGTTCCTTGTGAGTAGCTCATATTTTCAGGGAGGCTTCAGAATGCTTGGGGAAAAATGGCATGAAGCTATCCTGGAGGTTTTCCCCATAACTTTGCGAAGCTCTCTCATAAGATCTCTTTCGTATCTGTAAACTAGAATATTTTTCTTTTTAAACCTGTTCTCAGATATCTTTTTTACCGCCAAAACTAGAACCAAGTTTTCTTTGCTTATTTTCTGCATTTGAATAATTCTTCAATGACATCCTTAGCCGCAGATTCTTTTCCATAGGCCTCAACAACCGCACAACGGCAACCAACCACTTTCCAGAGTTGTCCTTCTCCGTCAATTTTGCACAGGCCTACCCTATTCCCTTTGTTTTTTGTTGTCATCAAGCTTAATAAGGTTGAGTTGGTGGTAGGCACATCGGCCTACACTAACTTGACCTCTACAGGCTCATCACAGTTGGATGCAAGCACACAAAGAGAGGCTTTGTGCCTCTGTAAGGCTTTGGCAGCTTCATGAATTCCACATGCTGGGCCATCTGCATAAGGGTGGTCTTCAGCGCCTCTTGTAAAGCAATGTTATGTCCACCACACTTCCAGCAGTGGGCCATCCTCAACCATTCTGGAGGTCCCAATGGTTCCATGTAGGATTTCAACTTTCCAGTGATATTCATAAAGCATGTTGGTGATCCCTTGAAATCTAGCTGCTTTTCCATCAATAGAATATAATGAAGCCTGTGACAGCAGGAGTTCAGTGGGACTGCCCTGTTTTCTGGATGTGGTCAATTTTCCTTTGGCAGGATGCAGTCTTACTTTTCTATAGCACTCTCTTAGGGTAAATGATTTAAATTTTCCTTAGATTTATGGCGTATGCAGATTCTGGCATTCACAGGTTTTAGTGTACGAAAATACTAAACCGAAATCAATTTGTCACCCATCCACTTCACGAAGCCTCTGGGTCAATTCTGACTCTGAATTGCTCTGTAGGGCAGAGCGGAAGTGCTCCTTTGGGTTTCTCAGAGTGCAATTTTTATAGGAGCAGTTAACCTCATCTTTCTCCCTGAGAGCTGCTTATAGGTTTGAACTGTCAACATCGAAGTTGGCAAGTCAACACTCAACCCACCGTGCCACCATGGCCTCTTATGTATGCTCTGAGTCTTTGCTAATGGATTAGAAGAATGCTTCAGATTCTGCTTCTGTTTAAAGCACACAGTAACATTTGGTAGTATATACATTAGTTATTTGAAGCTTGTACATAATATACATATGAATCATCTAATAATTGTTTTCTACATAGAGTCCTTAGGTAGTGTACTGGGAAAATGCTTGACTAATAGCAAAATGGTTGATGGTTCAAACTTTCCTAGAAGTGCCTAGGGAGTCAGGTCTGGCAATCTGCTTTCACTATCATGAAAAACGTATGAGGCAGTTCTATGCAGACAGGGTCAACAGGGTTCAGAATCTGCTGAAAGGAATTTAAAAGAAACACTAATATTTTAATCCCCTACCTTTGAAATTGTTGTAAGGATTAAGGTGTAAATAATTTGAAGTACAGTACTTGGAATGCAATATGTGATCTTAAGAATGTGCTAGTTTACTAACGCTGCTGTACAAAAGCTATCATGAATCTTAAGTCTGAAGATAACCAAATTTTATTTTCTCACATCCCTGTAAGGTAGAAGAACTTAGGACCTTGTGTTCTCTGATGCCTGTAAGGTTGAGTCCTTTCTTACCTCTTCTAGCCATTGGTAGTTGCCAACAACCCTTGGCCATCACTCCAATCTCTGTCTTCATCTTCACAAGGATATCTCCTTCTAGGATCTAGGTCTGCCCCTTTCTTCTTTTATGAACACTGATAATGTTACATTTGGCCCCACCCCCATCCAGTTGGACCTCGTCTTAACTTCATTCTATCTTCAAACAACCTGATTCCAAATTAATATCTACTTGCCACCTAACGCTGCTTAAAACTTAAAAAGATCATGATTTCACAGGGATGATATTTTATACACAACACTATTGTGACATAAGATGTTGTTAGTACATGTTAGTACATATATAATCTATATGTTTTATAGGATCTTCATGTATATAACTTCAATACTAGTTTTATGGACACCTGAAACATGAGATTTCAGTAGAACAGTGCAAAAATCCATAACCCTTGCCAAAAAAAGTCTTTACTTTGTAATGCTTATAAAATGCAACATTTTCATATCTGCAGGAAATTAAACACTTGAAAGTAGGTGGAAGTGTACTATAATAGAGCATGGGTATTCTTTTAAATTTCTCTGAGTCATCCAGTGCCAACAGCCTGAATAAATTCTTCATTTTACTTTCCTTTGACTATGGTTCTTTATTTATTTTTGGTTGGCTGTTTTTTGGAATCCATTGTTTCCCACCCACATCTGACATCATTTCAATGGAAATGTGTTGGTTCAGAATGTAAAGGTCAAAGAGAGTAGCAGCTAAAAACAAGAACTCAAGAGCTTGAAACATTATGTTTGGGAAAAAAGCCCCCCAAACTTTGCATTCCTGTCTTAAAGAAAATCCTGTCTGCTACTCAGAGTAAAAAGAGTTGGCAGCAAAGTGGTTGCTCGTTGAACTAACTGCAAGGTCAGCAGTTGCAAACCATTAGTCACTCTGTAGGAGAAAGACAGCTCTTTCTACTTTTGTATAGAACCGCAGTCTTTGAAACTCACAGGGGCAGTTCTACTCGGTCTTACAGGGTCCTATGAATGGGCATCAATTTGATGGCAATGAGTTTATTCTTTGTATTCTGAATAAAAGCAGGTGATTGCTATGAATGGCCATTTCGCTTATCATTGCAATCTTGAAATTATAGTTAATGGATCCTAATATAACCTAGGTATTACAAATAAATATATTTTAGGTAAATCAATGGTTAGGTTTGACTACATCAAAGAAGAATAAAAGGTTTTATAGGTTAAAGAATAATATTCAATGCTTTATTCAGAATTTTAAATTAGTTTTCTCCACATGGGTTCATGGACTTATTCTCTGTATCCCTAATAACCTATCAATTCTTTTCTCACCTTTCTCCATGTGTTTGTCACTTGCTTGCATATTTTAGTCATATGTCTTTCCTATTTCCCTTTGCCTCCTCATCTTATTTTGCTTTCTGTCTGTTCCAGATTATTCAGGAAATTTGATTGTGCTGCCTCCCTCTCTGCTTGTCTATTGCCTTTCCGGATAGGAAACAGATAATAGCAGATTTTAGCTTTCTTAATATGTGACATGCATTTGATTTTTCTTCTGCCAATTTAAGGAAAAATATCACTATAAAGCCCTTATCCAAGGGATAGCACCTTATTAGGATACAGGCCCACATATTTGAAAATTCTAGTTCAGGTATTCTATCTTTAGACCTATATGAACTTACATTCTGAATTTTACCTGAATTTTTCTTAAAAATTTAAGGCCCACCAATAATAATAATAATGATGTAGGGAATATAATATTAAAGATTGCTCCTAAATCCAATTACCTATGTAAGAAACAGCATAGATTTTTTTTGGTGGCAATATGATAGAACATGATATTTAGAAATGGGAAAATGGCAACTATGTTGTCATGTGTTTACAATCTGTAGAAGATATGGTTATATCAAGATTAAATGGAGAGAATTAATTGTTACCCTGCTGATAATTATGCTTTCCTTAAATTTAGGCAACAATGTTGAAGTACTGATGAGTGGCAATATCAGGTGTTATAATATTGTGGTTGAAGCTATGAAAACATTTCCTAAAAGTGAACAAATTCAAGAAATCAGTTGCTGCCTGCTCCATAGACTTACATTAGGTGAGTTATGATGCTTGCTTAATGTCTTACCATAGTCTATATGATGTAAGCAGATACAGCTAAGGATGTTAGATATTAGCAGATAAGAAGTATATTAACATATATTTCATGGGAATGTTTTATATTACTGAACTGGTTTTTCACATTTTAAAATGCGATTTAAAAGAGAATGACCAAAACAAAAATGTGATGAATAACACAAGACGTTTAACCTTATATTAAGAAGAAGTAATTACATGAATTTTATTTTCAGGGGTCATATGTCAAAGACTAACCTAATAGTTAATCATAAAACAGTAAGCATAATTTTTGTAGAAAAACTTCAGGCAAGGTAACAACAACCCAATCTCCTCTTAAGTGTCATTACGTACATTATTAGTAATGTTGCAGCAAATGGGTTCCTCTGCAAACTTTTTCCATTCAGAGGCTGATCCTTTCCCGAATTTTGTGTTTATAAATCTTGAGCTTTCTAAATACAGTTTTACTACATTTGAATGTCTCCTTAAACAAAATTATTAGAAATTGTTTATTTCATTAAATAAGAAATTACATTATATTGAATGTTCTTTTTGAAAAATTGACTTTGTTGTGTGTCTGTTCATTTATACTGAATATTGCAAGAAGCGTAAATATTTTTTATTCTAAGGATGAGGAAATGGCACGGGGACCACATCTGAGTTCCTTGGCTAAACAAGGTGGGGGTGGGGGATCCAATTTCACACAAGCCACGGTTGATTGTTTCACATAAGCCATGGCTGATTGCTACAAGGTGAAAGTCAGGCATGCTCCCACCTTTGAACTTCCTTTAACCTTTAACTTTTTCTCAAAACATCTGTCTCTCCAATGGTACTGCGCTGCAGAGAACTCAGAGACAATATCCCTGATTACAGGGTTTAACATAGGGAGGTTAGCAGCTTATATCACATCAGGATCAGACAGCACTAAGAATACAGTCTTTTGTCCTTAGCATGGCACTTCATAACCATATCAACAGCCATGTCTCTTTGGTCTTCAGCCTCTCAGCTATGCAATTCCTTAGCCTCTGTCACACTAGGTTGGGTAGGGAGCCCACTACTCTGTCTCATGGTCTCCACTCAGCACCTCTACACTGTCTCATAGTCTTGAATGGTGGCCTCTGGTGGATCTGCTGCTTCTGCCTCTCCAAGCAGGACCCCTCACGCACTTTGTTGATGGCTCTTCTTTCTTGATGGTTATGGAATCTCCCATTACTGCTGCTGAGAAGACTATCTTTTATATCCAGCATGATGGCAAAACTGACCAATTCCCAAGTTTTCTATACTGTAGTCTCCTGTTTCTACCAATTCACATGGAGTTACAAAGACGATGAGTAGAAGAGCCATACCAAGTAATTTCACTTTCTTACAATGTGATATTCTATTATGTGGATATAGAACAATATACAGGCTCTAGATCTTGTTCTTGAATGTGAAGTAACTAAACCAGGTGGAAGAAGTGTTAGGGTTAAACATCAAACAGAAAATGTCAATGGGCAACTCAGAATATAAAGTCAAGTATAACAAAATCTGCAATGCAGGTCTGAGTCTCGGTGGTAAAGTGGTTGTGTGCAGGTTGTGTGCAGTGGTTGTGTGAGACCCATAGGGTTGGTGGTTCAAATCTAGCAACAACTCTCCAGGAGCAAGGCTGGGTTTCCTACTCCCACCAGGGCAGTGATGCCCCCCCCAACCGAAAAAATATGCAATGAATAATTAGAAAACCAAAAAAGAAAATCCCTCTAGATATCTATCTACTTGAGAGAAATGAGGAAAAATTTCAAGTGTCAAGTTTCAATATTGAAAGATTCTATGGGCAAAATGTTGAACCAAATTGTCAGCATCAAAAGATGATGGAAGGACTTTACAAGTATCACTGTACCTAATAGAATTGGTCCACATTCAGTAATTTCATGAGGTAGCATATGGTCAAGAGCTGATGGTGCAAAGAGAAGTGCAAGCTGCACTTAAGGGTTCATAGAAAACATGCTCTATGCCACCCACTTGACTCTAGCTCACAATGACCCTATCGAACAGTGAGGAACTGCCCCTGTGGGTTTCTGGGACTGTAAATTGTCACAGGAGTAGAAACCCTCATCTCTCTCCCACTAAGTTGTTCATAGTTTTGAACTACTCACCTTGATGTCCGCAGTTCAGTGTATACTTCATTATGCCACCAAATCCTCAGGAATTGATGAAATATAAAGCCTGAAGAAGCATTGGATACACTTCACTTGTCCTTGCTAAGAAATGTGGAAGATAGTTATCTGACCAACTGCCATATTTGTACTCGTCCCAAAGAAGCATCACCCAACAGAATGCAGTTATCAAACAGGATTATATGCAAGTAAGCTGCCAGTGAAGACTATTTAACAATAATCGCAATAGTATGTCCACAGGAAACTGACAAAAATTCAAGCTGAATTCAGAAGAGGAGGGTTATCATTGCTGATGTCAGATAGCTCTTGGCTAAAAGTAGAATGCCAGAAAGATGCTTCCATATGCTTTTTCGACTAAACAAAGGAATTCAACTCTGTGGATCACAAAAACCAAAACAAAATTAAAACAATAATGACAGCAACAAAAAACTAGGAATAGCATTGAGAGGTATAGGAATTCCAGAATGCTTAATTGTACCTCTATGGAACCTGGCCTGTACCTTGGGATGCAGCAGGAAGTAGTAATTCAAACAAGGGGATGCCTTGCATTTTAAAATCAGGTTCCACATGAGTACAATTGTCCTGGTTCTTCCCAAATTTCACCCAAGTTTGTTATGATTCACTTATTTTTTTGCCTTTGCATACTTAATTAAATACAAAGAAAGCATTTTCTGGCACCGTCTGCTTTCAGCCAAAGTCTATTTCTGAGGTCAGAAATAGGATCTTTTATACCACAAACATCTGATTCCTGCTCGAAAGCCTTAGAGTCAGCTCCCTGTTGATGTAACTCCCACTGCAACCATTTTATATTGTCTTCAGCAATATTTTACTTGAATGTAATGTTAATGATGAAGCTTGGTAATTTCTGTGCTCTGATAGGTCACCTTTCTTTGCAATGGGCTCAAGTATGGAACGCTCCCAGTTGGTTGGCCAGATAGCTGTTTTCCACATTTTGGGTACAGATTATTGAGAGCTTCCAATGCTGCCACAACTTGGTTTTTGCTGATGTCTGCAGTGTCGCTTGGAATTCTCCCTTTCACACCATGGCTAGTGACCATATGGGACCTGCTGAAATTGCTAGGTGTAGGTCAATTATTTTGGTACAGTGATCTTTTGTTGCTTCCTTCATTATTCAATATTTCTCCCATATAGTTCTTTAGTATTACAACTCAAGGCTTGGATTTTTAAAATCCTGTTCTTTCAGCTTAATATATATTGAATATGGACTTACCTTTTGGTTTTCTAAATCCAGGTCTTTACACATTTCATTATAATGACTTATTCTGTCATCTTGAAATGTTATGATGTGTTCTTTTATCTCATCGTTTCTTCCATTTGCTTTATCTATTATCTATTCAAGATCAAATTTCAGAATCTTTTCTTACATCTGCTGTTATTTTTCTATATCTCCTCTCTTTTTAGTCATCTTTTAGTTTCCTCATGTACATCCCTGATGTCATCCCACAACTTTCCTTGTCTGCAGTTGTTGTGTTCAATCCCATAAGTCTGTCCCTCAGATGGTCCTTAAAAAATAGGGGTCATATACTCATAACTATATATTGTTTCTCATGAAATTGTTTTATTGTACTTCAGCAACAGCCTAAATGTTCACAAATGTTCATAAACATGATCAAACAATTCATGATGTGTTCTAGGTCAGATTCTGGCCTTGATTTGACTGATGATACTGAGTATATCCATCATCTCTTCTCATAGATGTAGTCTATTTGACGCTTGTGTAGCTCATCTGAAATACCAATGTGCAGTTACCATTTATATTGTTGAAAGAAGTCTTGCAGTAGAATTCACTTATCATGAAAGGTTCTGTCATGAGATATCTAATGAGTTTGATCACTAAAATCATTTTCCCCAACTACTGAACCTGCCTTGTGTTTTTTAGCATTTGCCTTTCAATTCTTGCTATGAAAGCATTTTGATAGCATGTTTGATCAGACTGAAGAAACAGGTAGAATTCTTCAATTTCTTCTTCATGGACTTCAGTGCTTTGTCCACAAATTTTAATTATATTATAATATATAAGTATAATATATCTAAATAACAATAATAATGGATTTTATTTCTAGGTTTCTGGCTACTGTGTGACCACACATAATACTTTACTTCAAGATAGATTTTGAAATATTCTTGATGATGAATCTCATTCCATTCTTCTTGAATTTTTCATTCTTAACACATAAGTTATATTATTCTCTGATTCAAATTGGTCAGTATCAGTCCAAAGTATCATATTAAAGTGATATCCATCTTAACTCATAGTTTTTGATGACTTTCTATTTTCCTAGATTCATACTTTGTACATAGTACAGTCCTATTATCAATGGATGATTGCAGCTATTTCATTGTTGTTGTTTTCTCATTTGGAGTTGTGAGTCATCATCCATAAAAGTCTGGAAAACTTTGTTCAATTCAAGTCACTAGGGTTGAATTTTACATTGAGGAGACAGCTCTTCCACACTTTTCTTTTTCATTCACTTTAAATCATTTTATTGGGGCTCATACAACTCTTTTCACAATCAATACATGCATCTATTGTATGCATACCACATTTGTACAATTGTTGCCATCATCATTCTCAAAACATCCTCCTTCTACTTAAACCATTGGTATCAGCTACTCATATTTCCCCTTTCTTCCCCTTCCCTTCCCTTCCCTCATGAACCTTTGATAATTTATAAATTATCATTATTTTGTCATATCGTACACTGTCCGATGTCTCCCTTCACCCACTTCCCTATTGTCCACAGGAGGTTATTGTCCGTGGGGAGAAGGTTATATGTAG